>CM038219.1:147451528-147575218 GCA_021442155.1 Cymbidium sinense | reverse complement strand
AAATTTCAAATTGTTCAAACGCTTTATATAACTAGGTCGTTAAAAGCTCGGTTCAGAAAACCTCATGCTTCACTTTCATTAAGTAGCCATGTTCAACTTTGTTCGCTAACTGCGAAGCCGTCAAACACGAATAAATATTTTAAGCTCGATTTATAAACTAGCCGAACATGAACAATCTTTCATTCGATAGTGTTCAGCTCGATTTAACTCGAAATAAAAAATTATATTATATTATATCATTATTCTAAAGATCTTTAAGGAATCATTAATTTGTTTTTAAGCCTAATTAAACATCCTTAAAATAACTGAACAAATACAGAACATCAAAAGTTATCAAAACCCTCATACTATGAAGTGAACTAACTACTCTCTTCCATAGGCTTTAGTTTGGTTCCATATGAAATCGCACTCATAATGCAGCACGATGAGCATAGTGTGAGATTTGTGCACGCTATAACAAATGTGAAGAAACGTACCAACCAACATATTGGGTTTTATGCATGTGGTAATATCAACATCCTATTCGTAAGATTTTATTTTGTTTTCGTAAAATAATTTGTAAAATCCCTATATGTTTAATTCTGTGAGTGGAGTTACGACGTTGTAATGCCAACAAGAAAAAGTTCCATTTCTCTTCCAAGATCAGCTTAAATTGTCTCTAAAGTAAAATTTAAAAAAAGAAATCTATCTCAATATATAAATTTTAAAATTTATCTCAAAAACGAAGGCATTATTTCAAACAACATGACATTTTACAACCTTTTTAAATTGTTGTAATATGTTTTAAAAAAATTATCTTGCAAAATATATTTTTAAAAAAGATTTGTTATTACAAATTATCTCAAATATTCAAAAAAGCGTTTACATGAGCAATTATTTTCATTAGAGAAGTATCAATTAAATGTCAAGTCCTTTGTTGATTGGAATTCCATGAATTCATTAAATACATGATTGATCTAACCGGCGTTGCAAGTTTCAAAGTCAAAGTTCAAGTCAACTAATATTCTTCAAATAAATAAATATAGAAATAAATGAGAGGATAATCAAATTAAAAGATGATGTGAATAAGTTTTAAATTTATTTGATATATTTGATAGCATATCTATTATTTTTTAATTATTTATTTATTTATAGCTCTCAATATAAAATAAAATTAATAATTAAAAAAATTGTCTTAATCGAAGAAGATTATGTTGATCTTTGACTATGTGATATATCATAGTGAACGAAAAAGAACACTCATCATTTAATCATAAATTTGATCCTAATTCTAAGCATGATCTTTACACTATTGATTATTTTATTATTTTATAGCTTTATATAAAAATAAAAATAATAATAATAATACTAATATGTATGATGAAAAAATATTATTAGACTTATTCCTTAAATATTTAAGAATTTTATATACAAAATCAATCAAAGATACAAATAAAATCTTCACTTCATATCTTCTAGGATATGAAAGATGCTCTACTTGTAGAAAACACCTTCATAACTTATCAAACTACTATGACTTGAGATGCATGGAGCCTTTAAATATTTTATGTTTGAACATAATGCATTAAGAAGCATACAACATCATAATCTTGACAAAACCCTATCCTCTTGCTTCAGCATTGATTGCCAAGGCAAAGGATTTAAGGCTTGATTTTTGAATTCAAGCCAAAAGAAATCTTGGATCTTTGGTTTCTACTACAAATGTAAAATTGATGGAGATCATATTCTTTCTCTAAAAAGGAGACTAGACATTACCATCAAACATTTCAGAGTATCTTCACAATAATTATGAACTTTCAATCACTCAATATGATATAAAGCCAAGCAACATCTTGTTTGAAATTATTTTGCCATATCTTTAACATACATGATGCACTCTTTTAACATAATATTATCCTAAAACATATAATCTCATTTTATTTGTTAAATAAGGTGGAGGAGCTTGCTTATCTACCTCTATAGATCTTTATAATTTGAAAATAATATTTTTTAAAATGATTATGGCAAGAAAGCCTTCTAATAATATTTTCAACGATGACTTAAATCTATATAACCATATTAGCATGTCGTTTCCTCATAAAATCAATTACAAAATAGAACTTAAAACGTTAACAAAAGCACAAGAAGCAATTGCCGAACCATCATCATATGCTTGCATTCTTTGATAGGATTAGGTCTTTCATGCTAAGCTTCATTATTAGAAGCTATACAAAATTACAAAAAAGTAGATTAGATAATGATACTAAAAATATATTGATCATATTTTATGATATCTGCACAAAATGAATTTTATATATCACACACATTTTGAAAGAGGTTCAATAATATCTAGATTTAATGACATCAAATTTTTGATAAGAAGATTTATTTTTTCTTTATAATAGAAATTCATGAAATAATGAATGTATGAGTGTTATAAACTACTTTCCTTCTTTGATAGATCCTTAATTTTCAAGCATATCACCATTGATATTCAATCCAGGATTCATGTTCCAATTTATTCTCTTCAGACATATCACCATAAATATTTAATTAAATTTTCAGGCATATCACCATTTATATTCAATTTTACTTTTTTTTATCATCTCAATATAATGTCATATATATGATCATCATAAAATATAAAAAAATATTTTGATTCGATAGCTTTTATATGCCTTAAGCATCCTATGGCATCTAGCCAAAATGCAAAAATGCTGTAGAAATCCATCAAAATTCAATTAAAAGTGGATTTTGGACATTGAAAATTCAATATTTTAATTTTAGTAACACTTTGGAGGCAATACATGTTGATGTCAATTTGTTGAAGGCATTAATAGATAATATTGATGACAATAAGTGGTGATAGAGACATGAATAATAATGATAAAGATTGTCAAATAATGTAAGCCATCAATAATAACAAGAGATTAAATTAAATATGAGATGATTGTCTTATCAATGATCTTAAAGAACTCTAGATTCTTCAAAACTTTTAGTTTTGAAATTTGAAGTTTATCTAATAAGGGCATATTTATGATTTTTTGAGTGATATTTTGATTATTTTAATTAAAATTCTCAAATTATTCATCAAATTGTTGGTAAGTAGTTCCCACTAGAGCGACCAAGCTTGATCCTAGGAGAGTAATCCAAAAGATATCTTGGAGCAGGCTTCAACGAGATCATAATGTCATAAGCGAGTTTGAGCTCAAATGAAATTTGTATAGGTCCAAGTGAGTTCATGCAAACTTTGAACAATTTACGTAGATCGGTGCAACTTTATCTTTCATTATTTCAGATTGACCACATTGTTTTATATCGATCATGTTAATTAATATGTACAAACTATTTCAAATATTTGGATAAAAAAATTAAAAAAAATTATTTGAATATTTTAAAAAATTTTGGTCTAGGTTTTATGATATAACTTTTAATAATATATCAAAATTTTACATAAATACTATCACTTTATTAAGAAATTAATATATGTTAATTGTTATGTAGATGCTATACACAAACATAGACTATATATATATATATATATATATATATATATATATATATATATATATATATTTGTGTGTGTGTGTGTGTGTGTGTATGTATATAAATAATCTAGATGCATAAATAATTTCTCATTTTATGTAGATGAGCATCTATGATATTTGATGCAAGTTGCTATACAATTGACTCAAACGAAGAAAATTTTATATGAGTTTGATGTAAAAAAGCTACATCAAGACTAATAACATAAGGTTAATGAAGCCAACACGTTCTGTGTATTGGCTTGTATTATGTATGACTATAAGTGTTATATATAAAGTATAGATATTATATATTATTATGTAATTAAGATAACATCACTATATAGCACTTCACAATTATATATAATAGCGTATTAACTTAACACCATATAATTATAATAGTATTTTACATTGAGCTACATCGATACTCATAATAATCTCTCAGATGACTAAAGCGCAGTGTTCAAAATCAACTAAAGTTCAAATCATTTGCTTATTGGAATTCCATAGAAGTATTAAATGTATAATTGATTGAATATCGTACATATTCCTAATGAAGATAAATTCCACAATGCATTTAATTTGTGGCAGTTCTCAAATAAATTTTAAAAATGGGTTAATATATTTATGATTAACCTCAAAATCATTTGATAAATAGCATTTGTAAAAGATTTTAATAACACTTCTTGTTGACTTGTACATTAGATCCATAAATCGAGTCGAGCAAATATTGTGAACGATGAAAGCAAATGCATATAAATCAAAGTGGAAATCACTTCAAGCATCATTAAACGCTCAAATAATGAATGTTTTTGAATGGCTAAGATGCAACAAGATGTTGTAATTTATCACTAGAGGTCTTGCACCCAATTTGATCAAGATAACAATGATAAAAATATGAATGATCACCACGCAAGTTGATAAATCATTTCAATCATTATCCCACCAACATCATCATCTATTTGCAAAAAAGCCTGATTTAAATCCATTAGGAAAGCCTCTCAATCAATCAAATTTAATAGAATGTCAATGATGAACTACAAACAAGCTAAAGAACTGACCAAAAATTATCTCGATCATCACGTTATATGGTCTGTTGCATTCAGACACATTCAGAAATACAAATTGCTCTGATACAATTTCCTAAAAGTTTAAATATGAAACACAAGAATTATCTGCATTCCAGGTTGAAGACATGTTTTAACAAATACGAATAATTATATATTGTAAGTAAAAATTAATATGATTTAAGTGAAATTTCAATTTTAAAAAAATCTAAATTAAAAAAAATTAAGTCATGATAATATATCTATATATATATATATATATATATCATATATATCATATTATCATAATTATTGATTCATAAAATAAATACATATAATAGTTATGATAATATAAATTAGACAAAAAATTAAATTAATTTTATTTCTTATTATTGTTATAATATATTTATTTTCATTTTATATGATGTTAAAATAATTATATAAAAAAATTTCTGTGCTTTCGAATTGGAATCATCCCCACTAACATCCTCTTCCACTAAGAATAAGCCACGTTATTCTTGCCGTACTCACTTCTTATCCTTGCTTGGGGAAAGTAAACAAAGATAAAATGATTTTACTGCCAACTCCTCTTGAGCTTATTACGGACATTCTTAAAATAATCAATGAAGTAACTCCCTATTCGAAGCTGATTTTTCCCTTATCTCCTTCCTGATTTTTCCAAGAAGCAAGAGCTCCTGTTTACCTCCCCGTTGTCGGGCCTTGGACAAAAGGCCTCACTCCTCTCCTTCGCTTCGCTCAGCAGAGCCAGACCATCGCCTTCCTCTTCCCAGTTCACGGTTTTCATCTCCTCTCCACAACAGTCTCTCCTTCATCCCTGACTGCTCTTCCATTTCAGCAATAAGAGCACCGAAAGGCAGCTCTACTATCAGATAGGTTCTTTTTTCAACAACCACTATTAAACCTAAACCAAATTCCTCTTCCTTCTTCTCTCATGTTAACCCCAGTAACTCCAATCTGTCCGCTTTTGTTGAAGGCAGTGTTCCTCCGTCTCTTCCAATAGATAGTAGGTTTCTCATTCCTTATTACAGTAACCTGCCACTTCAAAACCTTATCTTTCTCTCATCCTTTCTTTCAACCAGCACTCCATTCTTCTATTCTTCTCAGGTTTTCACTTCATAAACCTGACCTTCTCAATTCCTACTCCCAGCCGAATGTCTCTAATTAGCTCGGCCTCCGAATTTCACAATCCAGAGGCAATTTCGTCATCAGGCGAGCTCCTCTCGGCACTATCTCCTACTCTTGCCATACCTGGTTAACTGCTTCAAGAGCCAAATCAGTGCGAGCCACTACAACACAACCACTCACTATAGAGACTTTCAAATTTACATTATTCCTCATTGTTTATACTCTTTCAAGCTCATTTCAAGAAGCTCCCATCCCAAGTTTCATCCAGTAGCTCAACAGTTCAAGCTCGCAGAAGTCTTCGCCGCAATTTGCTGCTGCTCTTCCGCATCTCCTCTCTGATTGGAGTCCATATCTGTGGGCTCTAAAAATTGCTACTTAACTCGCAGAATTTTTAATAATTGAATTTCATTTAAGTAGTTTTTAGATTGCTACTTAATTTGAGTTAATTTAATTTGAAATTAGAATTACATTTTGAAAGAAGTATCCTCCAGAAATCATCATTCAATAAACCATCATAGTAGTTTCAAATCATGTCGACTATATTAGTTTAATAATAGAAAATTAGATCTACTATCATATGACAAAATTAACTTCCCAAATATTTTAAAAAGCTAAAATTCTTCTAATAATTGAATTTATAGGTTTCGTTAACTGGACTTGGTCCTAGGACCAAACCGAGAAGCAACCCAGATCATCCTCGACACTAAATTTAAGCATTTAGTGTTGTCGCTCATGACGATTTAAGTAATTAACAATTACTGCTAATGATGTGTTACAAATTGACATGGCGGAAAGGCATTTGTAATTTGATCTAATATCTTATTAGATCCATTGGATTAATATTTAATTGCTTTTTTTATTCTAAGTCGATTAGTCATTGAATATTCAATAGATTTTGCTTATGACAATTCTCAAATTCATCCCAACTATACTGAATTTCTTCTTGATCTAATTCGAGTATTTGATAAGGCGACGTATACACTTAAAAATTTTCTAAGGATTCATCACTTATGCTTATCAACAATCATATGATCTCATGGAAAGTCTCTCATGAATTCTTTAATTTTTTTTCAATTTATTTGAATATGTTAGAAGAGTGTATCTTAATTCTAAGAGGCTCTCTTATGCTTTGATATGATGTTCAATAAAGATTCCTATTTCTTTAGACATCATCTAATTTTCAATTGCTCAATTGATCTTATGATCACTTGCTTGTGAATTTAATACTTTGAGTATTCAATAAAAGGCTCTATTCACATAAATAAGCATCAACTCTAAGATTCCTAACTCCACATTAAGTTTCATATTTAAGGAACAACTAGACTTCAAGTTTTGTTAAAATTTCTTTATAACATTTAACTTCTCCTATCTCAGTTAAGATTTGTTTAGTTCCTCCTCCCTTTTATGTTTGAGAAATTTGCGATAACATGGACTCACTTACTTAATTTCTTTTTATGAGAGTGGGTCCTTCATTATTCCCTCTAATTTCTATAAATAAGTCAAGAGGGGGTCTTACATTTCATTCCATTTGTTTGAGTTGGAGTGTTTGAAAGAGAAGGGTTAATTTTTTTTAGTGGGCTTTCAACTCTGTTTAAATAAATCTTGTAAGTGTTTTTCACCTTTTTTTATTTAATGTTTTATTTTTATATTTGTTGTATGTTCTTTTCCCTCTTCTCTTTTTCTCTTGTTTGACGCTTTTAATTTAAATTTAGTTTTAGGTTTCTTTGTTTAGCGCTCTTAAGCAAGTTTATTTTATTCTCCCATTTTTTTAAGTCAAAAGATTTGACAAAATTTTGGTAGTATTTTGGCTAGGGGGAGCAACATCTAACATATGTTGTCTTACTAGACGCTAACGAAATGAGCAGTAAAGCTTGTGATACAAGAATCATCTTGACCCTAATGAGCACGATGAGGCCTTCAAACCTGCAAAGAGATAAGCATATGCATATAGACAATCACATCACACATGTTCACACTTATTTTTTTTGTGCGTTGCAATGATCAACAAGGAGACAGAGATGGAGATGTCGAAACCAAGAGAAGAACATACTTAATGACAGTGTTCCTCTATAGTTGAGACAAAAGGAAAGATCAAAAAGGGAGATGCCAAAAATCGGGAGAAGAACCCGCCTAATGATGGTATTCCTCTCCAGTTATGGTAAAATGAAACTAAAAAGAGCGATAAAAGTGAGATGCCAGAAATTGAGAGAAGAACCCACCTAATGATGGGGTTCCTCTTTGGTTGCAGCAAAGAAAAAAATGGAAATTTCAGATTGGGAGAAATGAGGGAAAATGAAAGGGGTATTTTTGGTTTGGTGAGGAAATGAGAGAAAAATGGACATTTTTAGTTTGGTGGAAATGAGGGGAAAAAAGAAAATTTTAGATTGGTGAGGGTGAGGTAAAGAGGAGAAATTGAGAAGGTGAAGAAGAGAAGAAAAAGAGGAAAGAAGGGGGAAGATGAATTTTTGGTTTTGAGGAAAAATCAGAGAAATTTTGGTTTAGTTTTGTGAGAAGGAGAAGAAAATAGGAGAGAAGAGAAGAAGAAGAGGGAAGAGGGGGAAGATGAGTTTTTGGCTATGAGGAAAAATCAAGGAAATTTTGGTTTGATTTTGTGAGAAGGAGAAGAAAATAGAGGAGATGAAGAAGAGAAGAAAAAGAGGGAAGGAAGAAAATGCTTACTATTTTGCTTGTGGTTGGAGAAGAGAGGAAGGGAAGTTTCCTTTTCGGTTTGGATGAGGGAAGTGGGAGGAGGATTCAAGGGAAGAAGAAAGTGGATTGATTTTGCATGGAACGGTTGAAGGAGGGCTTGCACAGGAGTGGTTGGCTGAGCAGGATCATGCATTCGAATGGGGAGATCCAACGTGAAGCTTCCATGCCATCGCATGAGGGAGAGGGACAAATGATTAGGGCTCGGTTGAGCAGATGAGGAGGCAGGTCAGGTCGAATGAATCGATTGAGAATGCCATGAAGAGCAATTAGGGATCAGTTAGGGCTATTTAGGCTTTAGTTAATTTTCTAAAATATTTAATTAAATCTCAATTATGAGTTTTATGACAATAGACTCAGTATAGTTTATATATATATATATATATATCAATCTTAGGTTATTTTGATGTTCCGAATGCAACGATGTAGTCTGTTTCACAATCGAAGGCCATTTGGTTCAAGCCAGTGTCAAATTAGGTCAATTTCGCTCAAAATACATGTTATCATTTTTAATAACTCAATTTTCTTGCAAACTTGTTCAAATTAAGTATGAACAGTCTTACTTGATAGATTTTGATATTTTGAAACTAACGATATAATCAATTTCATGAATGGAGGTCATTTTATTTGTGTTGGCACCTCCTGACTTTGATATATGTGCAAGCATATTGATGACTAGATCGCTTGAATGATTGATCATCACATGGTGAAATATTTATATTCTGACCAATTTCAATATTCTGAATGCAACGACAAAGTCAGTTCATCGATCGGAGGTCATTTGGGATGATTTTGGCAGCATCCAGTGTATTTCAACCTCGATTTGCATGCTGTCATTTTTGATCCATCGACCTTTGCAGAGACTCATCTAAATTGAGCATATCTCATTTGGTAGTTTTTGATGTTTTGAAGCTAATGACATGATCAATTTCATGAACGGAGGTCATTTGGACATCGTTGTAGCTTCCCAACTCTGATATACGCATCGACAAATTGATGACTCGATCGTTTGATCGGTTAATCATTAGATTGTGTAATATTTATATTTTGATCAATTTTGATGTTCTGAATGTGATGGTGAAGTCCGTTTATTTATCATAGGTCGTTCAAACTATTTTTGATGACATTTAGTATATTTTGAGCTCTGATTTGTGCACTGTCACTTCCGAAGTCCATTGAATTTGACTTGTGGGCTTGACTTGACTTATAACACATATATGGAGGTCAACAATATCTTCCTCTTACCTCTATTCCTTCTCTTCAATACTTGCTCAAATAGCAAGTAAACACATCTCCTCACATGAGATGGCCCCTAGATAAAGCACCTAAGACCTCCAATTTGTCCAACATAAGCTGCACCTCCCTCTCATCGAGTACAATCATAGCTTCATTCCTCACCTCAAATCCAAGAACCCATGCAAAAGCTCTCCTCCATCTCCCCTCCATTCAAGATAGGCACCACAATCCAATCTTACTAATCTCATTCTTGCAGCAATTTAAATGTTCCAAATTCCCCATATAGTGCTGTCTTTTTTGCTTTCTCCAAATCAATGGCTTGCCACATTGTACCCATTATAGCTTGGAATTACTAGCTATATACCTTTACCAAAATCACCTACAACCTACTTGAAACCAACTTCTCTTTCCCTGCTTTGAGTCTCGACACTCTTAACTCTAACCATCTCAAGCCGATAACCCCTTTTACTCTTCTTCATCATAGTTAGTTAACCTTTTTACTCTGGCTGAACTTCTCTTCCTCTTTAGAAACATTTTAAAAAAATCATTATTATTATTGATTTTCAAATAATAACCTAGCCACTCATTATAAAGGTATAACACAATGAGGCTTGAATGTATGAAGAATTATATATATTGCTTTTATGCGTGATTGAATAACTTGTTATACTCATCAAGGTGTAACAGATTAAAAATGAGGTGCTTCAAAACACCAACCATCACGCTTATCAGAATGTGACTGTAGGCCAAAATAGTTTGATGTAGCCTCTATGCATGGATGAGCGCATACAATCCTGTCAAAATTTCATCAAATTTTTGGGACTTAAATTAAAAATTAATTGGATATAAAATTAAAAATATGAAGTCCTAAAATAAATAAATAAAATCACAAAGATTGATTTATATGAACTCAATGAATATTAATATTAAATAAGAATGAGATAAGTGAGATAAATTGTGGATAAAAAATATATATGTAAACATGAGATTGAAATATGATAATAATTGAACAACACAAGACTAAATAGCTCATTTATATGCCATTGCAAAATATAATGGTTTGTTGGCTAAGAAGAATTATTTGAAATTTTTGGCTTATATTATATCATGTATTAAAATGGTTGAAAGAGAATAAGCCAAAGGCAAACATGACTTTGAATTCATGTCATACTTATAGAAAAGTTGCTTGAAGCTAGAAGTCCAATTTTCAAATGAAAGAGCTCAAATCAAGCTCTAGAGTGAGATTCATTAAGAAGAACAAGCCTTCTTATTTAATCCATATATTGAAATGTATAATTTAAAATGGACTAAAAAAGGTTTCAATTGAACATAAAATTGATACATATGAGATTTGTTGAGTGCTATTTTGAAGTTAAAAAAAATAAAATGAATTTCAAAAGAGATTATAGCTGAAGATGAGCAACCTGCTGGCAAGCATAACTAAAGCTCATTAATGAATAATTGGATTGGTTTATATCTTTTGCTAAATAAATCAAGAAAAATTGAGTAGATTTATGGCAAACCTAGGTAGCTCGTCAATGAGCATGAGTAGGGTGGCTTTCCAATTAACAAATGAATTATGTTCTATTTCATATTGAACAAATTTAAAACTAGATTGGAGAAATATAAATAAGACTCAGAACAAATTTGGAAGCTCGCTAATAAGTGGTCTTATTGAATGCACATATTATAGTATCTCAATTCAGATGAATTGAAGATGGCTTCAATTGAATTTAGGATTGTCATATGGGACCTACAATATGTCTGAATGTCTACTTTCAAGCAAGAGTAGAACTTAAATGCAACCCTTGCAACACCTAATTACAAAATTAGGATGTGAATATAGTGGTGAATCGAGCTGCTCACATCTCATTTCATCCTTAGCTTTTGACTTCACATCTGCTTTCGCCTCCGCTCTGCCTTGTCATCGAACCCGTAATACTCAAGTGGAAGCGAGTAGAAGGCACCATTTGAAAATTTATAGTAAATTACCATCGAACCCGCAATACTCAAGTACAAGCGGGCAAAAGGCACCATTTGACAATTTAAAGTAATTCTCCACCGAATCTGCATCTTTTCATACAAGCAGACAAAAGATGATATTAAATTAAATTATGCACAAATAATAGAGCTTTCTCCAGTCCAAAAATTAAAAAATTTTCATTCTAATTATGATTATTTTCAAAATCAATACTTTTATTAATTAGATGAAATTATCTAAGCTAAAGATGCCTGCATGTGCTCGGATATAAGGATTTAGAGTGTAAATTTTAATGTCTAAAAAAACTGCACAGACTAAATTGGGATTATATAAAAATATGAAATTAATCTCATAATTTAGAAAAAATTATCAATTATTAAACACCCACATGGGCCTCGACATAGTGTTGAATGTTTAAATTGAGGGGTCTGAAGATGCTTCAGGTAAAAAACTAAATTGACTTAAATATTTTACACTAAAAACTATGTAATTGTTTTGAAGGAGAAACAATCATTTTGAAAGCCTAAGCATATTTTTTAAAATTCAATATTCTAAATATATACTTATGTATCTATTTTAGTGAATCAGTACATTCATATGTTGAAAGTTTAAGTCATATTTGGGTAGTTAAAATCCTCCTCCCCATAGGGGCTGGAGTTAATAAAATTGATTATCTCAATGGAAAATTTAATAATAAATCTCAACAAGGTTGCATATAAAAATAATATGAAATGATACCTTTAAGTTGATCACATTAATCCTACTCTTACTACTTTCATAAAGCCTTTAATAATTTTAATATGGCTATTTCATGTTTAGAGATTCAAATATTTAATTTCAAAAATCTTAAAATATAATTAAAGGTTTCAATCCATAGATCCTCTATAGAGTTGACATCTAATATGATATAATATGATTTCAAGATTGTAGACTGATTCTTATGAACAAAGAGTAGAGTTAATAAGGTCTACCCTAATGATGGTTGTGTTGATCAAGAATATCAATCAGAGGGGTTCACTATTACCAAAATTTACTAAAATCTTCAATGTTAAGTGAAATTTCTATCAATTATTAAATATTCAAGAAAATTTCAAAATAAGAAAATTAATTAAATAAAAATTCATCATAAAAATAATAATAAATTCATCCATCCGCCTTCCACAATTATTTGTTGGAGATGACAAATTTAATGTTAATCCAGGCTCACAAAAGAGCTAATGTCATATTATGTATACTGCTACATTCACACTCAAAATATTATACACTAGTAAGAATGTGGTCCATCCTCTCATGTGGTTTGGCCAATAGACTCAACATATGAAGGCACACCGTGAGCCCTCTAATTAGGTGGTTTGGCTAGGTACCATTATATTATGGTCACGACTGTAGCCCATATGTTCCCTAATGGTTTTCTACCCCTTTGAGTTGTGGATCATAGAGTATACCTAATAGGGCATAATGATCACTGTTAGCTAGAGTGGACTTAAGATTGACCCCTTTGACAAATATCAACCCTAGTCTACAAGGTCTCCTTGAATGATGCAACCCATGGCTTCTGACAAGGATGCTTCTCGCAGGTTGGGTCAACCACCTCCTTTGACTAAGTGGACTAGGGATCATGACAAGGGATAACGAACCATTGGATCTTGATCGGGAGCATCATCATTCCCCCAACCATATGCTTCAAGCATTAAAATATAACCAAAAATGATGAATTTCATTAAATTTCAAATCCAAATTATTGCTACTATATGCTAAGCAATTAGAGACCTATGACTAGCCTTAATCGAAAGTTCCCTCTCGGTGATTGGAGAGGGGTAATTAACTATAGGTGCTTGCACCTATAGAAAATCTGGAACCTGATCTAAAGTCCTCACCAAATGAGAGCAAAATCTCTAGATAGTGTCTTATTTATCCACTACAAACAATCATCTTCCTTTTGAAAATTTTGTTCAACACTAAATCTATTCTCTCATTTTTATCAAGAGGCCGACCATGAATTTTCGGAGCTCGCAGATTTTTGGTGACTCCGTTGGGGACAGGTTTCTCTTTCCATCTTTGGTTAGTCATACTTATGCTATAGTAGCAACAAAATGAATCATAGATTAAAATTATTTTTGAATAAGGTTCTAATTCTATGAACAATTATATAGCCTACTTTTTTATTATACTATTATTTTGTTCTACAATATTTCTATATTTTGAAAATGTTGAGTGAAATTTTTATTATTAAATTTTAATCCCTATCTTCCATTTGTGAAGAATGGGTTTATACTTTTTATTACTCGTTTAGGCATGGTCCAAACATCCGTTGGTATCATTAATGGAGATGTTGGAGCTACCATTCAATTTGGCATGGAATTCTCAATCATTGTAGTTGAGTACTAAGGCACCCACTCATGGTGTACCTATCCCGTCATATTTGAAGACATCATTTTGTTAAAGTTGCAACATCATTTGCATCAACTCATGCAACACCTAATATCAAGGAAGTCTCTTGAAAGAGGACATCGTTGTTTGAAAGACCGAAGTAAGCTCTTATGATGAAAAGAACCTTCTTTGAGCATAATGTATCATTGATGCCTTGAGATATAACTTCGCTAATTGAAACTTTTGCATCGGGAGAAAAGATTTTGAAGCTTCCTCATCAAGAAGAAAATTAACCAGAGGGCAACGAAGAAAAAGAAATGTTGAGTTGAGGTCTCAGCAGATTCTACTTGAAAGACTAGTGAACAACCAATATCGCTGCCAGAAGTGAGTATTCCTACCCATAATAACTTTGATAATCTGAAGCGGGTCAAATGGAATAGCCCTACTAGTGAAGCAAAGTAATCATTTTGGGCTCAACAACATCAAGCTCTAGTATTGCAGAGGAGACAGCTTGAGACACTTTCTGCTAGAGTATACAAAGTTCTAAAAGTAGTCAAAGGAAAGAGGCTTAATGAAAAGAAAATTTCAAAGGGCTTTGATAATTGAAAATACTAAAGCCCCACTAAGGATGTTGCCATCTTTTATAATAACTAGCCACCAAGCCATGTATTCTTTGTACGGTGAGCATCACAAAGCCATGTATGCTTCATACGGTGAGCATCAGAGCGTGACACTTGGACGACATCTCCAAGAATCCACTACTAAAAGGTCCCAGTGAAAGAATAAAGCCAATGTGGAGGCTAGAGCTCCATGAAGGGATTATCCTCAATAACAAAAAGGTGTGACATCTATTATGCACTCTTAAAGGTCCACCTCTCATGGTGACTCACCACCAAGTCAGGCATGTCCCGTACGGTGAGCACCATAGTGTGACACTTGGAGCGCATGTCCAAGAATCTACTATTGAAAGGTCCTGACAAAAAGATAAGAAAAATATAGAGGCTAAAAAAAAGGTGTAACATCTGGTATACACTCTTATAGATTCACCTCTCAAAAAAATTTATCAAAAGTGGATAGTCACTGTTGACCTCATTTTTGCAATGGGTCTTCAACTTCCTCTTAGGCATGGATTTCCTCTAGATGCTAAGTGCCTCTTAGACTTAAGACATTCTCTTTGTTGACCTCATTTGGTGATGAGCTCTCAACTTTCCCCTCCTTAGACATAGGATTCCTCTTAAACATTAAGGGTCCCTTAGGCTTAAGACACATCTAGTGATTAGGTGGACACTCTACCTAGCCTAGAGACTTAGAAGAGTTAGCCATAGGAATAGGTCATGCTTTAGGGGTGTTAGGAAAATTTTCCTACCCTTAGCTTAAACCATTCCTCACTTTCCTTCCTTTAAGTCAAACTCCAAATTCAATATTAATTGATTTCCTCCAAACCCAAATCCATGATTGAAATCCATGATTGAGAACCATGATCAAAATCCATCACAATTCCTAAGTTCAAAATTCTTAAGTCTTTAATCTTTTTTAATGGACTTAGCCCAAATCATGATCAAGACCAAATCAAATCTTTTAGATTTTCTTATAATCTATTTATATCCTCATTTATATTCACATATATAAATGAAATTTAAATTCAAACCCATCAAACTTAAAATTCCAAATCAATTCATGAAATTTTCCTTAGGTATTTTAAGTTCTCCTTTAAAGACTTAGCCTAATCTTGATCAAACCACTTCAAAGTCATGGAATTTTCTCAAAACCCATTTATATTCTCATTTATATTAACATATATAAATGAAATATAAATATAAATCAATCAAAACAAATCCAAGAATTAAATTCCAATTTAACATTTCCTTAAATTCATTAATTCCCTTTAATAGATTTAACTTAAATCTTGATCAAACCACTTCAAAGTCATGAGATTTTCTATAATTATTTATATCCTCATTTATATTCACATATATAAATGAATATAAATACAAACCAATCAAACCAAATTCAAAAAATTCAAGCTTCAAACTCCAAAATTTTCTTAAGTCCTTCAAAATCCTTCTTAATGGACTTAGCCTAAATCATGATTAAACCACTTCAAATCCTTGAAATTTTCTCATGATCCATTTATATCCTCATTTATATTCACATATATAAATGAAATATAAATTCAAACAATCAAAACTAATTCCAAAAATCATACTTAAATC
Organism: Cymbidium sinense; assembly: GCA_021442155.1. NCBI lineage: Eukaryota > Viridiplantae > Streptophyta > Magnoliopsida > Asparagales > Orchidaceae > Cymbidium > Cymbidium sinense. The sequence goes on along the minus strand of CM038219.1, from coordinate 147,559,017 downwards.
CTCAAAATCCAAGTTTTAAGTCAAAACCTTGAACTTAGCCAAATTAATTTCAAATCAAGCCAAACTCTTGATTTTCTCTTATGATTCAATCAACCTTATAATCATGAACTCATATATAAATCCAAACTTCAATCACTCAATCAAAATCCAAATAAAAAAGCAAACCCAAAACCCCTTCATATTCTTCCTTTGAATATGAAATTTTCAAATGGATCAAAATCCATTTGACTTCAAATCACTTATAAATGGATTTATATTTCAATCATAAGTCCATATACAAGATCAATCAAGCTCAAATCAAGCTTTGACCAAGCCATTTGACCCACTTTGGCTCACTTGACCCAAAGTGACCTAAAGTACCCTTATGAGCCAACTTTTGATCCTAACCAAATTGGATTGAACCAAACTCATATATCCCTCTTATCATGATCAACAATCATCATGAGATGATCAATCAATCAAATTGGGTCAAACCAAGTCAAACCTAAGGGTTGACCAAGTCAACACTTAACCTAAAATAATACCTAAACTAGCCAAAATTCACCATAGGCCAAATTGATTGAAACTATTGATCTAAGTTCACTCATGACTTATGTTTGAACTTGACCAAGCCAACATTTGAGCCTAACCTAGTCCAATTGGCCCACTTGACCAAAGTTGACCCATTTTGACCTAAAGGGCCAAAATATGTCAAAACTTGTTTAAGCCAAATTGATTGAAACCAATGGGTCAAGTCCATCCAAATTGTGGAACTTGACCAAAATCTCAATTGCTAACTAGACCCAACCAATTGACCTTAGACCCAACATGACCTAAAGGGTCATGTTGAGCCAAAATTGAACCTAACCCAACTTGATTGGAAACAAAGATACCAATCCACTCCATATGACTAACCAAACCTAAACCTATGCATGACCTAGCTCAAATAAGTCAAATGGGTCAAATTGGTCAAACCCATTTGACCTAAATGAAGTCATATGAACCAAATTCAAAACTTTACCAAATTGAATCAAACCAAAGCCACCAAGACATTTTGAATAGTCATATGACTTGACCCAACCTTGATTTGACCTATTGGTCAACTTGACCCAAGTTGACCCATTTTGAGCAAAATGGGTCAACATGAGCAAAACCCTATCAAATTGATTCCAAATCCAATGAAATTTGGCCCAACCTATTTTCTTAACATACCAAACAGACCTAAATTAAAAAAAATAGCAAAATTAGCATTTTTCCCCTAGGCCATAGAACAAATTTTGGCTTAGCCCATGGGTATTTTGGTCATACCCTCATCATAATCACTTGAGACTTTCTTAAAAGCTCAAGGGGACTTAGTGATGAGTGGTACACCCAACCCAATGGGTCAACCCATTTGGTCCATGGACCAAACCCACCACCTATGGCAAAATCCAATTTTCAAAACCCCTAAGTTCAATTTGATGCACAAAGTTAACATTCCACTCCGCCAAACCATGTACACCTGCAAACAACCTAAACAACCCACTCCATGGGTCATTTGGATCAAAATGGCAAGCTCATTGCCACCGATTCCATGGGAGATATACTCCCATAATCCACTGAAATTTGGATACACACTTGATCGATTGAAGCATAGGAACTCTTAGCAACCACCTCAGAGCTTTCCCAATGCCCCTATAGAGGATTTGGATTCTTCATTCTTTGATTTTGCACAATGCAAAATAGGGGAGGTCCATTGAATTCCCAACTTCCTCTACACTCAATCTTAACCTAATTTCTTCTACACTCATCATCTAAGGACCAAGTCGAGCCTGCCCAAGCATCCACTTGAGTTTCCACAATAAGGAAGAGCTCAATTAAATCAAAGCTGCAAGGGAGATCAAGAGGAGTTGGTCCACCCATTCATCCACTCAATCTCAAGACTTAGGAACTTCAACAGGGCTTCATCTCCACTAGACAAAGATACCTCATCGACCTTGAGCACCTGTGATCACCTCTGATGAGGTTAGTGATTTCTCAACTACTTAGATTGATAGGTGTTGGTCCTTTGTTAAAGAGTTTTATTGCATGTGAAATACACCATTGGATTGGCCTCTTTACTCTTTAGAGGTGTGGGTTGAGTCTTGAATGAATCTACACAAGATCGGGCTCAGATCTCCCCTTGGATCATGAATGGTTCACATTCATCCTCAGGAAGAACTTGGCTCATCTCAACTATCCATCCGCGCATTTTAGATGGATGGCTGAGATTAATAGGCACATTTTAGAAATCATTTTATCCTTTATAAACCATGGGGAATTCTCAACCATCCATGTTTTATCTAACAATAGGGAATAAAAGCTGCACGCCGCTTTGTGAGGTGACAACTTAAGTTGTCCTCGATGATGTATGTAAAGCTGCTAACCGTCGCCATATGTGTCATATAAGCTATGTAGTGTTAGGGAATATTATTAATTCCTAATTGATTCAAAAAATCTTCAAAAATCATAACTCCTTCAAGAAAAATTAAACATAAAAGAAAAATTACCTTGGATAGATAATTTCATCTAGAATATTAATAAAATGTTTTCAATGAATTTTGAATTTCCCTTTCTATGAATTTGGGTTTCTTTAGAATGTTAATTAGTTAATTATTCTAATTAAGTCAATTGATCTCAAATTTCTAGGGTTCATTTTAGGGGATGACCTCTACCTCCTCTAATTTTCTTGAGATTTATTGAGGTCTTAATTAGGGAATTTGCTAACTCATTCCTTAATTATCTCTTCATATAATTAAGGATAATTAAGGTGCAATTAGTGGATTTACCCTTTGATTAGGGTTGATTAAAGTTAGATCTAGTAAGTACAAGATTTTTGGAATAATTTTGGGGCATTTCCTCTAAGCTATTCCCTAAACCCCTCTTATCTCCTTAATATTCTCTTAATTAATGGTTAATTTATTAATTATCCCCTTAATCAATTTCTAAAAATTTTAAAAAGTTTCAGAACTTAATTAATCTACTTTGGATAGATGCTTAAGTGTTTAATAACTTAAGTTTAATTAAGGAAATCAAAGCCAAAGTCATGAGTATGAAAGGGTGTTTTGAAATTACTTAAGCTAAAACCTCTTAGCTTAATTAACCTTTAATTGTGAGCCAAATTGCTTTAGGACTTTTAGTTATTAGGTGCGTTGCAAATTTAAATTCCATGTAGGTTTTATGTCATCTCATTGGCTCATAATTATTTGGCTAATTTTTCTAAGGTGGTGTAGGTAAGGGTTAATTAATTCACTTTATTCATATCCTAACCTAACAAAAAATATAAAATGAATCTAATGACCTAAAAATTAAACAAAAATACAAAACACATGTGGAATGGGTACAAATAAACTCATCTCACCTTTTAAAATTAAATCAAACTTTGAACTAAACAAAATCTTTTGAAATTCACTTTGATTTATTCTAAATTGTCTTATTCTTAAGAATGTCTTTAGGATTTAGCTAAAGTGAGTTTGTTTACATCTTTCATTGCTTTTATATCTTGCCCAACATGTTAAGTTGTATGCCATGTGATTCATGCATTCATAATTTCATGTTTTAAATTTTAAAATAAAATTGTTTACTTTATGTCAAATGTGTTGGCTAAAGTAAGTAAAATATGAGTGGCTATTATCACTACTAAATCCAAAATATTTTCAAAACCTATAAATGAAATAAAATCTAAAAAAAGTGTGATATTCATATCTTAATTATTAGCTTGCATGTGATGAATTACAAAGTAATATTTATTGTAGCTTTTCCTTCCTTTCTTATGTTAGCATAGTTTTGAATAGGGTTGGTAAGATGTAGGGTTCATTTGAAAAGAACCCAACACTTACTTGATTCCATATCTTGTTCATCCCTATGCCATCATCTAAGAAGGATTGCCTATGCTTGCTTGAATAAATTCATAAACAAAACAAATCTATTAAATAACTTTTGCATATTCATTTATTGACAAGAAAGGATTTTAAGTAGTCTGGTCTTGTACCTTACACCTCTGGTTAATAATGGTGCTGTACTCACTTATGCCTCTCCTACTTTCATGCATGTATGTGAAATTTTGGATAGAAAAACCTTTTCTACTTAAGAAAAATCATGCATGCTTAACTTCTAAATTGCCTCAAAGGGATTACTTAGCATGCATCATGAAGTGTCTTAACTACTCTCATTTGCGTGTATAGATATGCTTAGGGTCCATCCATATGCATGTTATATATGTTGGGAAAGAGTTGAAGTAATGTGTGTTATGTGAATTATGATTCATTTTATTTAATCTTAAAATGCCTTTCTTTTTGAATGTGTTTATTTAGAGTTTGTAAACTTAGGATTAATTAAAAGATTTAATCAAAACATGCACCTAAATGAAATTAAAATGTGAACTTACCTTAGAAATTACTTAAGGATTAGGGGAAGAGAAGTTCTATTCTCTTTCCCTCTCTTCATAACTTAGTAATTAATTATAGGTTACACTTAAACTAAATTAAAACATGAAATAAAAATAACCCAAAATACTTAATTGAAACCCTCCTTTAAGTTGAACATGTCCTCCGCACTTAGAAAATTTGAATCTAAAGTCCTAAGCTTAGCATACCACACAATCCTTCAAAGCACATTAGCCAAAGTCACCACTTCTAGCCTTAGGTTAGGTGCATGATTTGATGTTTTATTTTGTGATGAATGTTTTAGGATGTTAGGGTGTATGCTCAGAATGAATGGTAGGACGTGCTTAGTCTAACTATTCTTTTCTACAGGGGATTGTGCAGCTTATAAAAAAAATATAAATGCTTCTTGCTTAGGTGCTCATACCCCTTTGCATAATCCATAGGCCGTGAACTTAGTCACCCATGTGGGGTGATTAGTCAATATACATGATTTGTGTTGTGTGTGATTTGACTAACCTTTCATGTAATTTTATTTGAATTTTGAATGATTTGGGGATTAGATGATATTGGTCATATCGATCTTATGCACCATGTGAAGCCTTGGAGCATCCACCTTCCAACCATCCAAAGGAAGATCCAAAGAAGAAAAGAAGAAAAGAAAAGAAAGAAAGAAGAAAGAAGAATAAAGCTTGAAGACCCCCATAACAATGAATTCTTTTTGCTTAATTGTAATTTAATTCATTTGTAATCCGGGTTGTGTAAGGGTAGAGCTAGGCTACCCACATTTGATATTTTTGAGTTTGTGCGGCGGTGCCCGACCACAAAGGCCTTTTATTATTCACGCTTGCTTTATAAATTTGATTGATGATTTATTTAGCTTGTGTAATTAAGTGGCATGCTTTTCCTAATTTCTTCTTTACTTTATGTATGGCCTGGATGTGGATTAGGCTCTTAGGAAAATAAATATTCTACCAAATCTAGTAATTGAAACAAAAATAAACAACTCATAACCTCACTTAAAGCTTAGGTTAAAAATCAAGATAAAAGAATTAGTAACCCCTTAGTTGGATGAGTCTCTATGGTTACTTTATAGTATCATACACAAATGCATATTATTTAACTCTTGATTGGAGGTCTTCCACCTTTGCCAGAGAACTTGGCTTGACCTTTGAGAGCCATGGTGGAAACACACCTCCTCCCTTCTCGCTGATTTTGGCCAATAATCTTATTTCTCATGCATTAGGCATATGAATCCTATAAGCCTAAGTCTAAATAATAGTCCAAACTTGAAAGTAAAAATATGAAAAATTTGCATTAGACCTAGGACATTTTCATGCCCGTACATGATCTAGTCTCTTAGGGAGTGAGTTTAAGGACTTAGTCTCTTTCTAAATGAATAACAACCCCGCTATCTTGCATTAAGCATATGACTTGCCTACATGTATTTAAAATCATAGGAGGAGTTAGTTGGCAGCCACCCCTAGGCAGTTGTGAGTCCAAAAGTTGGGTGGTTCATTCTCTGTTATGGAGATGAGTCAAATACCCATTTTTTCCTTAGATTTAGGTTGTGCTTCCCCTCATCAAGCTTCTTAAATTTAGAGGTTGCTTCTCCCTTTGTGGGCCATAAGCATAATTCCTCACCTCTTAGGTATTTCCTTAATCTTGTGTTAAATAATCTTAAGTCCTAAATTTATAATAAAAAATAAAACTCAAATAAATTAAATCAATTTCTAAAATGTAAAGCCCAATTTTAAGATAGTTTGAGATGCTCGTTAGGTTTCTTAGCATCATGAGCTTCTCTTACTTATTACCATTTTGGCTTCAATAATAACTTCCTCCTTTGATCAATCCCATTTGATCTTCAAATATGAACCAATTGATTGATAGTCCTCCCTATTGAAATCTTCAGAGATAACGATCATTTACCTTAATTGAGAGTTTTCCTGGGATCCTATCCCTTAGGATGTAATTAAATATGGCTTGCCCCTATAGACTTAACTAACTCAATTTAAAATAAACCCCGCTTTTCTTCCCATATAAAGTAGTGGTACATATGCAGACCCATCATCCTTATGAGTCTTTATTGAGGTGATTGGTTCCATTAAAGGGTAGTGACTTCTATCTTCCAAGATAGTATACTATGCCTTGATGTATCATCACATATGGATCTATGGCATCTTACCAAGATGAATTTTCCACATATATATAATTTTGACTCCTTTCACCACATATTTGAAGGCTCTATTTATTATGTGTGTGGAAAAATTTTTCTATCAATGAATTTTTATCGGTGACTCCGGGGATGATGGTTCTCTCTCCATTTGATAAATAGTCATTGTCTTTGAGTATCGATGGTGGATTTGTACTTCATAAAGATTCGAGACTATCATTCTCTTCCATTAGCACTTGGCTCATTTCTTTCTTAAGCTAAGTTAGCTAACATCTTTAGTTTTAAGATCTCATTCTTAGAGATCTTAAAACCCTATTGGTTTTCCCAATAGGTGGAAATAAAATAAAATAATGAAAGGAAAAGAAACATCTAATAAATCTTGATTACATCTCCTTACCATTCCTATGGTAAGGGAATGCCCATTTTCAAATAAAAATATGACAATTTCTCATAAAATATGACTCTTTCCAAAAGCACCTTTCTAAAAAGTACTTTTTCAATAGTAGTAAAATGCACTAAACACATACACCTCATATGAAAATTTCCAAAATTATCATATGTAGAATCATTTTCAAAATCAGAATAAACAAACATCTTTTCCAAAAGCACAAATGAACATCTTCACTCAATCCACCTTGATGGAGATTTTCATTTTCAAAATAATAAATAATCATATTTTTCCAAAAGCACTCATGAAACCTTTTCATTCAACTTGCCCAAATTTGTTGAATGGAGGTTTTCATTTTCAAAAAATAAATAAACACCTTTTCAAAAATCACCTATGATACCTTTCCATTCAACATACCCAAATTTGTTGAATGGAGGTTTTATTTTTAAAAAAAATCAAAATGAACAATCATATTTTCAAAAGCACATGATACCTTTCCATTCAACATACCCAAATTTGTTGAAAGAAGGTTTTCTTTTTTTTTAAAAAAAAAAATCAAAATAAGCAAACATCTTTTCAAAAAGCACATGCAACCTTTTCATTCAACATACCCAAATTTGTTGGATGGAGGTTTTCATTTTCAAAATCAAAATAAACAATCAAATTTTCAAAAGCACATGATACCCTTTTATTCAACATACCCAAATTTGTTGAATGGAGGTTTTCATTTTCAAAATAAAATAAACAATAAAATTTTCAAATCACAATTTTGGAACTCCATCTAGCATACTCAAATTTGCTAAGTGAATATCAAAATCCAAAATCAATAAATTTTCAAAAAAAAAAAAATACATATGGAACTTCATTTAGGATACTCAAATTCGTTAAGTGAAGTCTCCAAACCCAACATCAAAAATTCAAAACACATTTGTATCTTTCATTTAGCATACCCAAATTTGCTAAGTGAAGATCCAACTTTTCAAAAACAAAAATCAAAATCACCTTTGGACCTTTCATTTAAAACCCAAATTTGTAAAGACCCAATCCCAAAAATGAAAATCAATCATACTTGGATTTCCTTAGCACACCTAAATTTGCTAAGAATCCTCTTTTCAAAAATAGACAAAAATCAAAAAAGTTTGGAATTCCACTCCTAGCATACCAATATTTGCTAAGTGGAATCTCCAAACTCAAAAATCAAACAAGTTTGTAATTCCACTCCTAGCATACCTAAATTTGCTAAGTGGAATCTCCAAACTCAAATCCAAACAAGTTTGGAATTCCACTCCTAGCATACCTAAATTTTCTAAGTGGAATCTCCAAACTCAAAATCAAGCAAGTTTGAAATTCCACTCCTAGCATACCTAAATTTGCCAAGTGGAATCTTCAAACTTCAAATCAAACAAAATCACACTTGGATTTCCTTGGCATACTTAAATTTGCTAAGGATCCTCTTTCTAAAAAATGAACAAAATAAAATAAAATAAAATCACATTAGGATTCTCTTACGGCATACCTAAATTTGCTAAGTAAAATTTCTCCTTCTAAAAAATTGAACAACAAACAACAAGAATCAAATTCAAATAAAAAATCTTAATGAAAGCATCGAAAGATCTCCCATCCCTCTCCAATCTAAATCTCTCTCTCTCTCTCTCTCTCTCTCTCTCTCTTGTTGAGCACCATTTAACACTTTAAAGTGTTGCAGAGTTCAATTCTAAATTCAAAAAAATCTATGGAGATAGAAATCGATACAAGTTCATTTCTCATTGTAGATTCTTTATATGCAATATGGTTCAATTTCATTACGCTTTTGGAAATGGTGTTCTAAATTTGTTTACCTTCCCCCATGGTATGGATCTAGCTTTATATCAGGCTGACTTTCCCCATCTAGACCATACCCATTTGATTCACTTTGGTTGGGGATTTGAGGGAGTAAGAATCTCTTGTAAGGGCATTCCCCTCATAATAGTCAGCAGGACCAAGGTGACCAGGCAGAAATTAGTCATCAGGATTGACAAACCCTCTAATTCAGAAGTTTCCTCACTGAAGAGGAAAGCTGTGATAGTACCACAGGCTCCAGTGATAGCAATGCCAACAGTGACATTAGTACCGACAGTGCACCCTGGGTTTCTATATTGCCAGTGAGGGCTAGCATCTCATCATCTCCTCCAAGGGTAAGGCTCCCCTCATTTTAGGGCTTGCCTTCTCTACATTTGAGTATGGTTCTAGCTCACACTCCATCCGTACCCAGTGTAGGAATAAGAATCGTATGATCAAATAGTTTCACACTCGGATAGCTAGGAAGATTGAGGCGCTGATACCATGGATGAGTTTGCCATCATCACTTCACCACTTATAGAAAACTAGTTCCATCCTCTCTAAGTCAACAGGGAGGATGTCGAGGATCCGCTCATCAACCCCTAGTGGTGCGCCATGTAGTTTCCGGAGCGTGAGGTCACGCTGGCCTCTAATCTATCTTATTCTAGGTAGGCGGAGCATACAGACGCTCAAAGTCCAGCACTCAGTGTGATCTTTGATTTGTTATCCCCACAACGTAGGGAGGTAGATTTGTCAAGAGAGGGCTTGTGAGGCCCATAAAACACATATTACTAGCATGGAGCAATGAAGGTTCTGTCGTCAATCGGCCAATTTTGCTTTGATTGATTTTCAAGCTCAGCGCGCTACTCGCATCCACCATACTTACAATATCCTCTTACTCGGACTAGCCATGACAAGAGGTTAGCTCCTAGAGAGTTGATGGTGTTTCCATCCCACCGCTCTACCCCTCATCCTCCATCACCAATTCAGGTTACACCATCCCCAATCCCAGCCAAGACCATGAAGGCCTCATTAAGCGAGAAGAGGACTCTTTTAGTGATACACCTACGGCCTAGAGGCCTTGTTCCATCCACACCGAAGGCACAGTACTCTACTCGACCTCCTGCCCTAGTTATAGTGAGGAAGGAATGGCAACCTCGAAGCGTCATGGTTGTTCCATCACCACCACCGCCACAGCAGGGTCTAGCCATGGATATCATAGCCGATGAGGAGGAGGGTGACAGTGTAGCACCCATGATAGCAGATCAGCCCATGAGCATCACTCTTTCATGGATATTGATAGCCAAGAGCATAGTAAGTACAGTCCTCACATGATCGACTCTCCTACAACAATCGAGGTCTTGTGCCTCTCAGTGCATGATAGCAATCACACCGGTCATCCCAAGCTATTTGTACCTGCTGAGTTAGATTGATCCTTAGATGAGATAGTTGCACACTATTTTATGGAGAAGAAGGAGATCTTAGAGTATGCATGGTTTGATGAAGAAAGAATCAGCTTCGATCCCAAATGAAGATGACTTGATGGGGGATTCAGGTGGTGTATGCATGGTCGAGACTAGAGGTTCTCTTCTTAGGAGCAACAGCCATGGAAAGTGATGAGGGTGATCAAGGAGACATCAGAATCAACCATCACCTCGACAGAAGAAGAAGATGAACAGATTGATAGGATGGCACAACAACAGGTGACTTGTTAGCAAGTTATGCTTGTAAACAAGCCTTTCTAGTTCATCCTAGTACGCTGATGTCCCACCAACTAGTGCACATCTTAGACCCAGTTAAGACTCTATATCTTGTTGAGCAAGGTAGCACTAGTCTATATAAGAAGGTAGTGGAAAGTACCTCCATACATGAAAAAGATCTGAAGTCCTTGGTTGAGTAGCAGGTGAAGGAAGCCTTGGCTCAAGCCCAGGGAGGATCATTTCCAAAGGGTAGACCTACCTAGAGGAATTGATGCCATCCAAGATCTCAAGGGTTTTGCCTCCTTCCTTCAAGAGCTTTGATGGCGTGGGAATTGAGGCAACATATAGCTCACAGGCTTGTTGCAACACGTGATAGTGATGTTTTACTCTTTAGACTTTGTGAGCCTATTGGGTATCACTTTTGATTGCTAACGCTCCGCTAAGAGACATTTGAGTTAGAGTAACTCTTCATCAAGAGATTTATTAGAGCTGAAAGGGTTATTGTAGTAATCTTTGTAGCCTAACAACATTCTCGTAAGTCACTTGTTGATTATATTCTTCGATGGCATAACGGTATGAAGTGTAAAACCATAGCTATCCAAACAACATGTCATTGAGATTCTCTTGAAGAATATCCATAGTCTAGTCACCTTCATGCTTAAGGGCTTCACCATAAAGACATTTGAGATCAATAAGGCTGGCTTCTACAAGGAGAGGCCAAATTGCCTTTTCCATCAATCGACAAAGAAATCCCAAAAGGTTTATGAGAAGAAACATAAAGCGGTGGTTGATAAAGGGGAAGCGGCCACAGATTAGTCGAGAGACCTCAGCCTCCACCTCATTTGCCACCAATCAAGGCGCCATACGCCTCCACCTCGCCACCATGGCCATACCCACCCCTCCATCCCATACCACTAAATGCACGCATGCATACATTCGCCGTGTGCTATGGTCCACCTACTATATTAGATAAGTTAAAAAAACCTTATTCTTCCAAGAGGGAGGTAATTAGGAAGATCTTTAAAATCTCTTAAAGAAACCTACCCCAGAGATGAGGAAGTTAGAAAAAGTCATGATCCAAACTTTTTCCCTTACCACCATATGCTAGGCCACATTTTGGAAGATTGCTTCACCTTCAAGGACCGGCTTGAACATAGATTCAAGACTGCTATAGTCATCCCAAAGGAGTACCTTGTGGAACAACCTTCAAATTCCATTAGGGTAGTCCTTAGGAATGCTAGTGATCTTTCTAAAACCAAAGAAGGTTGCGATATCTCCTTATCCAAAACCTCTAAGAAGATCATCCAGAAGATCAAGAAATTTCTTTGCAGGTGCCTGAGTCAGCTCAAACCTCCAACATCAAGGGGGGTTCGTAAGTTGCCAGTGCCAACTTAGGAAAGTTGGGAGCTCAGAAGTAGCTAGCCCCGATAGCCCTCTAGCACAACCCGACCTGTCCAGATCCTTTAGTTGTGCTTCCACACTGATGACTTCTTCCATTTTAGTTAGCTCATCTATTTTCTCTACCAATAGAACTCTTGTATTGGTGAATAATGGCTCCAAACCCCTTACCCCACTCACTTTACTTGATTTCAACTTTGTACCTCAAAATAATTCCAAAATTGAGGAATAAAGCTAGCTTGAATTACATATGTGTCACTTCTGATGGGTTATCTATTTCTATTCCTTCTGAAAATTCCCTAAGTCAAAATAATAATAATGGAAACTCCAATCAATCTCTTTTTTCTGATTCAGAGTTGGATTTTCCTACTCTGAATCATATGGGTTCACCTCTTGAGATAGACTTGAAATCCTCTGATTATGAGTGTCCCATAGGAGAAGCTATAGGTGTACCTAATGAGTAGGTAGATTCTTCCACTACCCTGCCACAAGAAATCATTGAAGTCAACCTTCATTGTGGCAAGGTTTTACCCTTCTAGGGCTTCACCTCCAAATAAGGGAAAACAAGTCATTGGTTTAGGAGATCTAAAAGCCATTCTACAAGATGCTCAGCCATCAGACATGCTCACAGAGGATCAACCTAAGGTGGACTATAATGTCCTCTCTCACTTAAGAAAGTTGCTATCTAAGCTAAGCATATATGATGCCCTAGTCTTATCCAAAGAGATGAGGGAATCATTGATCAAGGCCCTACTTGATCTAGAAATATGCTTAGCTCACTTGAGCGCTATTGGTGAGGAGGCACTTTATGCAAAAGAAACCCAAGGAATCACTTTCACAGATGAAGACCTTCTTTTGGGGGATATGAAGCATAATCGTCCCCTCTATATCACGGTGGATATGGGAAAATTCAGACTGGCCAAAGTTCTTGTTGATCCAGGTGCATTGGTAAACATTATGAGTCTAAAGACTCTTGCCTATCTAAAGATTGATATCTCTACTCCGAGGTGATCAGATGATGCTAAGAGGTTTCAATGAAGAAGAGAGGGCTTTAGGCTCTATTATTTTATGGGGATAGAATGGAATGGAAAGCACATAATTGAATTATTCATTTCACTACTTTGCTTGATAGACCTTGGATACATCAAAATAAGATGATTCCTTCTTCCCTGCATCAGTGCATCAAGTTTAGAAAGGATGGAGTTGAATATGTTAATGGAGATGAAAAGCTATTTTAATGGGGAGGTTGAGATATATGAGGATGTGACATACTATCTTCTTAATCAAAATTATTTAAAATCAAAAAAAGAAAAAAAAGATAAAAGATAAAAAAGATAATGAAAAAGATAAAAGAAAAATAAAAGAAAAAGATGAATGTTCAAGAAAGTAAGAAAAGAACTCTAAGGAAGAGGTAGAGCCATATGTTATATTCTATCCACAGTTTGTTCCATCACATGGACATATGGGTAGAGTGACTCGACCTCCTCCAGGCAAAGGCAGAGGCAAAATAGAGCGTAGAAGATTTGGCAAAGCCCAAAGGGGCCATGTTCCATTTCCTAGGAGTACCTCTACTATTCATATAAACTTTGAATCTAGCTCAGAGGATGAGTCTCATGTGATTAGTGTACCAGCCAACCCCTCTCAATGGGTTCCATTGGAGGTGAATTTTGATCCAGACAGTGATGAAGATAAGGCCTCCAATCAAAGCAAAGTATTTGAATCACATTTATGTAAAACCATTACACAATAATTGGGAACCTTAGCTCTAACCTCACTTTCTCCTCAAAAATTCAAAGGTTTTCTAGTTAAGGAAGCCCCCAAGTTTTTCATGGATGCAAAACCGAAGAGATTCTTTTTGGGTTCATCTTCCTCAAGTCCTAAAGTGGATGTAGAACTTGAGGAGGATTCATTTAAAGAATTAATGGAATTACTTGATTTTTACTCGCCTTGTGTTTAAAATCTTATATAAAAGGGTTTGGTTCCTCGTACTTGGTCCAAGCACAGGCTAAATTATTTTGAACTAATTTGGAATAACTGTGGAAGAATCAAGATCAAGATTAGATTCATAGTGGGTCCATTGATGACGATGACCGCTTTGTTACCAATCATTTGGAGTCTGATGGGTTCTTTGCATATCACACTAATTCCTATGAAGATGTGTGCTTAGAAGCTTCAGATGATCCAAATGATCCTCAATCCAAAGATGCACCACCAAAATTTGAGGAAGACATTCATTCAATAGTAAACAAGCTAAATGAGATCAAGCTCAGGACAGAGGAGCAGCCGTGACCTACATACCTTTGCTTATTGTTGAATGAAGAAGAAACCAATGACATAGTTAGGCTCTATTTAAGTTTAAAGACGCTTCACATGGAGTTATGAAGAGATGCCTGATTATCTCTTGACATTGCCCATAAGCTAGTAATAGACCCTTATGCAATCCCTATCAAGCTCCTACGATGCATTAGTTATGAACAACCGGTCATTCAAGTCAAGAAATTGATCATATCGATTTCATCGAAGAATATCTCCTAGTTAGCTAGTGTCATCCCGCTTAAGAAGAAGAATGGCCAAATTTGCATATGTTGATTTTAGGGACTTAAACAAGGCATGCCATAAGGATGAGTTTCCTTCATATACCGAATTAATGGTGGACATTGCCTCATCTCATGCGGTTATTTTTCATGGATGGATCATCTAGCTATAACCAAATTGATGTCTCACGAAGATCAAAGGAACACAACTTTTGAACCCCAATTAAATTTTGTTACAAAGTCATGCCTTTCACTTAAAATGTGCTATATACCAATGAGCCATGACACGTAACTTCAATGAACTCATGATCATCAAGTTGAGTGCTATGTTGATGACCTCATCATCAAAAGTAAAGAGAAGGAAGACCATCTCTTTGACTTAAGGATAGTTTTGAAATGGTTAAGACAATATAACCTCAAAATGAATCCCATGAAGTGTGCTTTTGTAGTGGCTTTAGGGAAATTCCTTGAGTTTGTTGTCTGACACCGAGGATTAAAAATAGATCCTGAAAAGATTAAAGCTATCTTGGATATGCCACCTCCCAAAAGCCTAACCCAACTTAGATCATTCCAGATGGTTGGGATATCTAAGGCACTTTATCTCCAAACCTATCGAGTTGCAAGCCATTTCAGCACTTGTCAAAAAAGATGCCAAGTTCAAGTGGGATAAAGTGCTGATGCCTTTGAAGACATCAAGTAGTAGGTCAAGTCAGCCGGTTCTAGCACTATCCCCATCCTCTACATACATTGGAGGATTTTCTTGGTGCTATTGGGCCATCGATGAAGGAAAGGAGAACCCTCTATTACCTCGACATTTGATACCTACTGTGAACTACCCACCTATTGAGAAACATTGCCTAGCTTTAATCTTTGCATCTCAAAAGCTACAACATTACATGCTTTCATAAAGTGAACTTGATCTCTAGATCAATCCATTGTTGTATTTATTGATGCGACCAATGCTATCCGGTTGGTTGGCTCATTGATCTATGATATTATCATAGTTTGATATCACATTCATACCCCTCCATGCCGTAGAAGGACAGACACTAGTGGATTTCTTAACGACACACCCACTTCCTACTAATTCTTCGCTTAGTGATGATCTCCTTGATGAACAAATTATGAACTTAGGGAAGGCTAGTAACCGCCACTGGGAGATGTATTTTGATGGTCCAGCTTCTTTCTAAAAGGGGGAAGCACCACGATCTACTCTTCCAGGGAAGGTAGGGGTAGGAATTATTCTTCTAACTCCAAACCGTGATGTGATGAGATTCTCATACTATCTATCCAATCCCTGCACCAATAGAAAAGCTGAGTATGAGACTTTAATTTTTGGTTTGGAGTTAGCCATTATAGTTTGTGTTAGAAGCATCAACATCTAGAGGGATTCTTAGTTGGTTATCGACTAGATTGTCGGGTCCTACCAGGTCCTCAAACCCAAGCTTCATGACAACCACGAGTACACCATGAAGATGTTGGCCTAGATTCACGAAGTCACCATCTACAAGATCCCACGTGGGGATAATGTAGTTGCAGATGCTTTAGCCAAACATGCCAAACAATTGGCATGTTCGGAAGATGAGTCCATTCCAATAAGGGTACAAAATATACAAGTCCTGTCCCTTATTGATGTTGAACTCATCGATAGATTCTCTGTTAAAGGGGAGGTTGCCATTGCCAAAATGGACGATGAGTTAGATTGGAGGCAACCATTCATGGATTACCTCTTTCTTAGAGAAAAGAGTTTGTTTGTTCTTCGATAAATCTTGAGACAAGTCGATAAATCCCTACCAAGTATATTAAAGCTCCAAGCCAAGATAAAAGGAAATTTTAAATTTTAAATCATCAAATGAGGCCTTCATCATTTATCGAGTAGCAAACTTAGAACAAAAGATTGTAAATAACTTTGAATAGCTGTAAAGAGATATCATCAGCTTGACTTCAAATAAATCTAAAGAAAATCATTGAATAAGCCAGCTTACAACAAATATGATCTGCTTCAATCACATACCATATTTGTTGGGGGGCATTTGTTGACCTGCACATTAGCTCTATAAATCAAGTCGAGCAAATATTGTGAACGATGAAAGCAAATGCATATAAATCAAAGTGGAAATCACTTCGAGCATCACTGAAACTGCTCAAAAAATGAATGTTCTTGAATGGCAACACTGATGTGAACAAGATGTTAAAATTTATCAATAGAGGTCTTTGCACCCAATTTCATCAAGCATAGTGACAACAATAAAATATGGATGATCATCATGCAAGTTGAGTCGAAGTCATTTCAATCATTATCAAAACCACTTGAACATCATCCATTTGCAAAAATTGCCGAAGTACTGAAATCTATTAGAAAAAGCCTCTCGCAGTCAATTAAATTTAATAGAATGGCAATGATGAACTACAAACAAACCTAAAGTAAATCAAAAAGTTATCTCAATCATCACCAAAGCTATTCAAATGGTGTCTGTTTACAAAACAGACAACATAAGAACGTTTGGAAATGCAAAATTGCTCAAAGATGACACAATTTACCTAAATAGTTGCCCAAATGTGAAACACAAGAATTACCTGCATTTGAGGCTCACAACATGTTTCAAGAAATATGAATAATTACATATTGCAAGTAAAAATTAATATGGTTTAAGTGAAATTTCAATTTAAAAAAAAAACTAAATTTTAAAAAAATTTAAGTCAAGATAATTAGTATATATATCATATTATTATAATTATTAATTCATAAAATAAATACATATAATAGTTATGATAATAGAAATTAGACAAAAATTAAATTAATTTTATTTCTAATTATTGAAAGTTATAATATATTTATTTTCATTTAATATAATGTTAAAATAATTATATAAAAAATTATGTGCTTTCAATCAATTGGAATTACCCCCACCAACCTCCTCTTACACTAAGAATAAGCCACATTATTCTTATCATACCCACATCTTGTCCTTTCTTGGGGGAAACAAATAAAAATAAAATGATTTTATTGCCAACTCCTCTTGGCTTATTACAGACATTAAAAAAAAAAAAATTTGAACCAACTCCCTATTTGAAGCTAATTTTTCCCATCTCTCCTTCCCGATTTTCCAACAGGTGAGTGAGCTCTATTTTTTCCTCCCTATTATTAGGCCTTGACAAAGCCTCACTCTCTGGAGAGCAGCCATCACTTCTCTTCTCGGGTTCACTTTTCATCTCCTCTCCTCCACAAAACCTTCCTCCTTCCCATCCCTGACTCCTCCTTCCATTTCAGAAATGAGATAACCAGAGGCTCTACCATCGTAGGTTCCTTTTGGCAACCACTCTCACAACCTAGCAACCAAACCTTACTCTTCCTATCTACCATTAACCCTAACAACTCCAATCTATCCACTTTGTTATAGACTGCTCCTCCTCTCTTCCAATAGATAGTAGGCTCTATCCTCTCCAATCTAAACCTACCAAAAACCTTATCTACAGCCTCTCATCCTTCTCTTTTCAACCTAGCACTCCATTCTTCCATTCTTCTCGTTTTCACTTCATAAGCTGACCTTCTCAATCTTACTCCCATCCAATGTCTCTAATTAGCTTGGCCTCCACATTTCACAAATGAGAGGAACTCATCAGGCTCCTCTTGGCACTATCTCCTCCTTACTCTCTGCCATTACCTCTAGTGAATGTAAGCTTCAAGCCAAAATCATCGGCCACTGACACAACCACTACCTATAGAGACTTTGATTTTACATTATTCCTCATTGTTTACACTCTTTCAAGCTCATTTCAAGAAGCTCCCATCCCAAGCTTCATCTGACTCAACAGCTTTGAGCAAAGTCTCACCCCCCATCTGCTGCTCTTCCGATCTTCTCTAATTGAGTCCAACTCTTTAGCTACAACAACTTAATTGCATATCTCTCTTTACATATATTCCATCTCAATACTTGCTCAAATGGCAAGTTGACACATCTCCTCATATGAGACGACCCCTAGATCAAGTGCCTAAGACCTCCTTTGTCCAACATAAGTTGCACCTCCCTCTCATCTATGAGTACAATCATCTCATACCTTGCCTCAAATCCAAAACCCATGCAATAAGCTTTCCTCCATCTCCCTCGTTTCAAGATAGGCTATGACCACAATCCAATCTTACCATTCTCATACTTGCAACAGTTTAAAAGTTCCAAATGCCCCATATAGTGTCGTCTCATTCACTTTCACCATATCAATGGCTCGCTACATTATTCCTTGCATGTAGAGTCGAGTTTGTTATCCTCTCTTTTGCATCTTTGATTTTTTGTACCCATTATAGCTTGGAATTACTAGCTATAGACCTTAACCAAAATCACCTACAACCTACTTGAAACCAACTTCTCTTTCCCTGCTTTGAGTCTCTCAACACTAGTTAACTCCAACCATCTAGCTAAGCCGATGACCCCTTTGCTTACTCTTCTTCGTCATAGTTAGTTAACCTTTTTTACTTTGGCTGAACTTCTCTTCCTCTTTAGAAACATTTAAAAAAATCATTATTATTATTGATTGTCAAATTAGCCACCTTGCCGCTCATTGTAAAGGTATAACATAATGAGGCTTGAATGTATGAAGAATTATATATATTTACTTTTATGCAGGTGATTGAAGAACTCATTATGCTCATCAGGGCATAGCGGGATTAAAAATCAATTGGGGTACTTCAAAATACCAACTATCACGCTCATAAGACGAACAACCAAAATAGTTTTGATGTAGCCCCTACGCAGGACCACGCATGAATACTACCAAAATCAAAAATTTTATCAAATTTTGGAACTTAAATTAAAAATTAATTGAATATTAAATTAAAAATATGAAGTCTTAAAAAAATTTCATGAAGATTGAATTTAAGTGAGCTTAATGAATATTAATATTAAATAAGAATGAGCTAAGTGAGAATGATTGTGGAGAAAAATATATATGGTAAATATGAGATTGAAATATGATAATAATTGAACAACACAAGACTAAATAACTCATTTATATGTTATTACAAAATATGATGGTTTGTTGGTGTTGACCTCACTTTTTGAGTGAGTTCTCAACTTCCTCATCATAGATCTATGACTCTTATAAACACCAAGAGCTCCTTTCTCTTAAGACACTTCTAGTGATTTGGTGAACACTTAACATAAGAGAGACTTAGAAGAGTTACTGAATAAGTTGTGCCCTAGGGATTTGGAAAGACTTGCCTACCTAGCCTAAACCCAATCCATGCTCTCCTTCTCAAACCAAACCTCAAATTCATATGAAACTCAAACTAAATTTCCAAGACTCATAATCAAATCCATGATTAAATTTAAGTTCAAAATCTCTCAATAAAACCCCATGATTAAATTCAGAATCTTTTCTAAGCCCTTTGATTTCATCTTATGGACTTAGCCTTAACCCAAATTCAAATCAATCCCAATTCAATTAATTTTCTCAAATATCAATTCAATTTCTCAATCATTTATGAAATTCTGATTCAAACCCAATTCCAAATGACCAAAAACTAAATCAAACTAAACCAAACCAAACCAAATCTCTTCTTAAGCTCTATGGACCTACCTCCATAAGCTTAATCAAATCTCAACACAAATCAACCCAAAATTAAATTGTATTTTTATAAATCAATTACTCCTTCATTTATGTTCACAAATATAAATGAAATCTATACCAAAATGACCAAAACCAAATCAAACTAAATCAAACCAAGCCAAATCCCTTCTTAAGCCCTATGGACCTACCTCCATAAGCTTAATCAAATCTTAATCCAAATCAACCCAAAATCAATTAGTTTCTTTATAAACCAATTACTTCTTCAATTATATTCACAAATATAAATGAAACCCACCCTCTAATGACTAAAAATAAATCTAACTAAATTGATTTCCTACTCAGCTCTTTTGACCTACCTCCATGAACTTGGTCAAATTTGATTCCAAATCACTCCAAACTCAAGTGATTTTCATGACCCACTTACATCTTCATTTATATCCACAAATATAAATGAAATATAAATCCAAATAGCCAAAATCAAATCCAAAATCAAACTGAAATCCAATTCAAGCCTTTTTAGCTAATTTCTTGGACTTGGCCAAACCCTATCCAAATCAAGCCAAAATCAATAAATTTTCTCTTGAATCAATCAGTCCTTAAATCATTTAGACAAATATAAACATAAACCACAATTATCAAACCAAACTTAAGTCAACCCAAGTCAAGCCCAAGGTAGCCTTTTTGACTTGAAAACTTCAAATGAGCCAAAATCCATTAGACTCCAAATTGATTGTAGTTGAATTTATATTTCAATCCTAGGGTCATATATGAGCTCAACTAAACTTGAATCAAGACAAAACCAAACCAATTGACCTATTTAGGTCCACTTAACCCAAAGTAACGTAAAGAACCATTTTTGAACCAAGTTCTAATCCAAACCAAATTGGATTGGACCAAGGCCATCTAAGCCTCATATGATGATCAACAATCACCTTGGGATGATCAATCACCTCAATTGGGCCAAACCAAGCCAACTTGGTCCTTTCACAAAGTCAACCTTTAGCCAAAATGAAACCTAAACTAGCTAAAACCCACCATATGCCAATTGATTGAAACCATTGATCCTAACCAACTCAAAATCAATGATTGAACATGGCCACACCCTCAATTGAGTCAAACCAAGTCCAATTGGCCATTGGACCTAATTTGACCCAAATTGGCCTAAAATGCCAAAATGAGTCAAATCATGATTTAATCTAAATTGATTGAAACTAATGGCTCAAGTTCATTTCAAATCGATTATTGAACTTGACCAAAGCCATGAGCCCAATCAATTAATCAACTTGACCCAACCTAGACCAAATTTACCTAAAAGGTAAAATTGGCCAAAATCTAAATTAAACCCAAATTGACTTAAACCAAAACCTACAATCATTTTTAGTTAACCAATTGAACATGAGTCAACACCTAACTCAACCCAAATTGGTCAAATTGGTCAATTTAACCCATTTGACCTATTTGAACCCAAGTGAGTCAAAATTAAACCTAAGACAAATTGATTGAAACCACTTGAACTAAAACTCTTCAAATCATCATTTGCACCTAACTCAAGCCTTGGTTTGACCTAATTTGACCAATTGGTCAACCCAACCCAACATGAACCTATATGAACCCATTTGACCAAATGAAGCCAGAACCCATAAAACTAACCCATGGGACTTTGATGGCTAACCAAACTCAACCCAAATTAATCCTAGGTCAGTCCAAAGTCATTCCAAAAGCCAAGTGGACCCCACCCAAGCCATGGTCCATTGGGTAAGCATTCCTCACATTGGATTCTCCACATAAATAGCAAAGTCCAATCTTCCCTCACCTTGGTAGCCATCCAACTCCCAAATGAGGGTGCACCTAACC
This sequence comes from Cymbidium sinense, assembly GCA_021442155.1. Taxonomy (NCBI): domain Eukaryota; kingdom Viridiplantae; phylum Streptophyta; class Magnoliopsida; order Asparagales; family Orchidaceae; genus Cymbidium; species Cymbidium sinense. The sequence continues at coordinate 147,537,208 of CM038219.1, read as the reverse complement.
CACCTAGCCCAACCTAGGTTGGCCATGGACCAAAAGGGGGGGGTGTTAGTTAACTCACGTCCCATGCAAATCGAAAACCTAAGGGATCTAGAAAACCAAATCTCCCCATATCAAACCTTGAGCCACCTCCCAAGCCTTCCCCACTCTGCGTGTGGACTTGAAAAGATGCATTTGCATTGATAATAAAAACTGATTACAATGTAGAAAAACTGCTAAAAGAAAGCAAAAAAACTAGCTACTAACAAAGATATTTCCTATCCTCCTCCAAAGAGCAAAAAAGCGTGGAGGAATAGTGTGATTCTCCCACGCCATTCCCCAAGCTCCCCATTTTTCTCCCTTCTCGATTTACAATCCAAAATAGGGGAGGTCAATTTTGAATCAAGCTCTCTCATTTCACCATAAAACTTTAATTTCTTTTGCAATCACCTTCCATGGATGATATCAAAGCCATCCAAATCATTTCCTGAGCTCCAAAGCCATCGAAAGATCGAGTTCAATCAAGGCTGAAGCTCCAAAGTGCATGGATTGGTCGTCCGAGAGATCTACTCCAAATCAAGGCTCGTGTTGATCAACAGGGTTTCTCCTCAATTAGGTGAAGCTTTCTCAAGCGTGAGAGTTGCCAATCTTAGCTCTGGTGAGGTATTTCCATGAAAATTGATCCTTAGCTTAAGTGTGGTTGGTCCTATTTGAAGAAAATTTTTATTGCATCCGATCTTGACCATTGGATGTGCTCGTCTCCTTCCCTTGATGGTGTGGGTTGAGTTTGAAGTTCATCTGAGCTCGAGTGAGCTTGGATCAAATGATCCATGGTGGACGGACGTTATCATTCATCACTCGTGAGGAGGATCACAATGCGTGATTGGAGTGGATAGCCATGATCAAATCACATTTGATCAAATGAAATTTCTACCTTTATGCTTCGAGTTTGATCCTCCTTTGTCCGAGATCAAACGGCAGTGCCGGCCCCACTATCATTGAGTCAACACGTGGATGTGACAACTTAAATAACCAATCCCATGGCTCCACGTGAAAAGTGCATTAGTCGATGATGTGATGCTAGCGGTATTTCTTTTAATTAGGCTTAATTAATTTTTTTAGGCTTAATCTTCCATAATTCATAACTACTTATAGAAAAACCCAAAAAACAAAATACAAATAATGGCTCATTTTAAAGGTATTTTAGAGGAGAATTTAATAAAAATATTTCCAAAGATTTTGAACAATAAATAGAGCTTAATAAATGTTTAATTAATAACTTAATTATCCAAATTACTCTCTAATCTCAGAAGTGATTGATCCCAAAATTTTTGAGAATGTTTGAGAGGATGACTTCTACCTCCTCTAATTTTTTGGGTTTTATTACTCATTAAATTAGGAGGATTAATTAATTAAGCCTTAATTAGCCTCTTAACTTCATCAAGTGGTAATTAAGCATATGAATAGTAATTAGTAACTTATTTGGACTCCTTAATTAGTGTTGAATAGTAAGGAGATTTAGGGAAGTAGATTGGAGCCTCCCTCCTAATCCTTTCTCTAATTTTCTCTCTCTTTTCAACTAAAGTCTTAATTATTAATTAATTAACTAATTAAAAGATTAATCTGCTTAATAATATTTAAATTCATTTTTAAATCATGCTTAATCCAGTGGATGACTTATGGAATTAGGTTGGGACCCCTTTCCCTACCTTTTCCCTTAAGTCCATCATATTTGATTATTATTGTTTTGGTTAGTCTTTGTGGGCTCCAAAAATTTGCCACCGATCTCTCATTGAAGAGAGTAGTTGAATTTCTCATGAGGACTTAGATATGGTTTCAGGATTCTTATAGGCGCAAGTACCTATAGTAAATTACCCCTCCCAATAATAAGAGAGAACTTTCAATTAAGGCTAGTCGTTAGATCGGTAAATGCATAGCGTATAGTAGTAGCTTGTGTATTTTAAATTATCAATATATAAAATTCATTATTTTTAACATAAAGCGGATGGTTGGTGGATTAATGAAATGCCCAATCTAGATCCCATGGTTCTGTCATCCCAGGCTGTCATGGTCCCTAGTCTACTTAGTTAGAGGAGGTAGTTGACCTAACCTGACTGAGGGATCCTTATCAGTAGCCATGGGTTACATCGTGCAAGGAATCCTTCTATACCTAGGGTGGTGTTTTTCTAAGGAGATAAACTTGAGTCTACCTTAGCTGATAGAGGGCTTTTGACCTATCATGTGGACCCTATGATTTACATCTCAAGATACAAAGCCATTGGGGATCATAAGGGCTACAATCATGATCATAATATAATGGTGTTATTTTGGCGGCAACCACTTAATCAAAATACTCTAGTCGTAACTATATCATATGTGGAGCCTACTGACCAAGCCACACAGTCAGTGGACATAAGTCACATCCTTAATGAAATGAGATTGATTGAGAGTGAACATAATAGAACACTTGATTTGACATTGGCTTCTTTGTGAGCTAGAATTTTCTTAATTTGTCACCTTTAATAAATAGTTGTGGAAGATCGATTGAGTGAAGTTTGCATTATATATTTAAGGATTAAATTTCATTTAGCCATTAATAGCTTAATGACATATTAAATTTTCATTTGAGTTGACACTTGATTTAAGTTAGCTTGATATGAGATTATGATTACATTTTAATGGAAGTATCCCCTCTGGTTGAAATCTTCATTCAACACAGCCATCATCGGGGTGGATATATTATTTGATTATTTAATTTATTGTTTTAGATTTTGTCGACTATATTAGTTTTATAATAGAGGATTAGATCTACTGGCATATAATAGAATTAGTTTCTCAGATATTTTAACTTGAAATTCTTATAATAATAAGATTTTAGGTTTTGTTAACCTAGACCTAGTCCTAAGACCAAATCGGGAAGCAACCAATGCAACATCCTCAGACACTAAATTTAAGCATTCAGTGTGGTGTCGAGGCCCATGTGGGTGATTTGAGATTATAGATAATTTTATTTTTTAAGCTATGAGATTAATTTTGTATTTTTATTTAATTTGAAATTAGCTTGCATAGCCTTTTTACTTAACATATTCTCATATGATATTAATATTTATTAAGTTTATTTAAATTTAATTTTAAATTTATTTATTTTGGACTTTATATTTCATATTTAACCTAATGTTAACTCATTCTTTTGTCTTAAAAAATTTGGCAAAATTTCGGTAGTATACCGGCATCATCCCCGCGTAGGGGGCTACATTAGAACTATTTTGGCCTATCTGTCATGCCTTGATGAGCATGATGGTTGGTATTTTGAAGCACCTCAACTGAATTTTAATCTCGATACACCCTGATGAGCATAACAAGACCTTCAATCACCTGCATAAAAGTTAATATATATATGCAATTTCTATGCATTCAAACCTCTTCCCTTTTTTCTAAGTCTCAGATTTAGTCAAAATTGCATTTCAGCATAGGGGTACCACATCTAACAATTTTGGCTTACTCGGTATGCCCTATTGAGCGTAGCGAGTGGTGTCTTGTGACACCACAACTGCCTCTTCACACCCACTATGCGCTATTGAGAATCAGCGGGTCTTAAAACTTGTAAAGAGAGACACAAGCATATATGCAGATAATTTTCACACATTTTCAAATCCCTTTTGGTTATTTTGTAGGACTTCAGTAGGATTTAAGCATGATTTAACCTAAATCTTGCTGAACAGCCAAAAATGCAACTTTAGATCCTACCAAAATTTAAATCATGTTTCTCCTTCATTTTTCTTTAAATCCAGATCTAGTAAATCACGTTCGCAGGCAGATTTACACAATTTGAAGCATGTGAAGGAAGGTGAGATGGAGAAGGAGAGATCAAGAGGGGTCGCTTGGCTGGGTTTGGTTTAGCGGAGAGGGAAGCCAGCTTGTGTGTACTGCTGGCCTTCAGCTTCCCATCCAAGAGAAATTGAGAGTGAGAGACAGGGATGGGTCTACAACTTGGAATCAGTTATTTGGAGGTTTTGGCCAGCACTAAAAACTAGATCAACTTGTTCAACTGCTGTCTAGAAAGAGACGGACTTCAGCTACTGCTTATTCCCTGGGTAGGATGGGTTGAATCAAGAGAAATAAAAGGCTTTGGATCTTCTATGCTACTCGAGATGGATGTGAACCTTTGATCAGCCTTGAGTGGAGTGACGGGAGAGCTATAGGTGCGATCAATACCCAGGGCTAAGATGGATGAAGAGAGGACTTGTAGTTCAAACGATAGGAGGAGAAGTAGATCCTTCAACTGCAATTTTAGTTTGAAAAAAAAGGCTTCGTTCAGTTCTACTTTGGATGAATGAGAGCGAGAATAGTTGCTCATCTAAGAGGAGGTGGGAGAAGTTTTGGCTTTGGTGGAGATGAATCGAGGGTCAACAGTCTCTTTTTAGGAGAGATGAATTAATGGATTATTGGTTTGATTAATTTGAAAAATCTAATTAAATCTAATTTTTTTTGTTAATCCATCTTGGGTAGAGCTTTAGGTTTTCAAGAAACTAAAGAAGTTTAATGAAATTATGATTAGCTCATATGTGTGAGAAAATTATGAAAGTAATTAAAATAGTTCCTTAAGCTTAATTATTAAATGATCATGAGCTAATTGCATTAGGCCCCATTTCATTTCATACAAGCATTGCTATTTACTTTCAATTCATTTGCATATTATATTAGCTCAAAATTATTTAATTAATTACCTTAAGGTAACATAGGTAAGGGTTTAATTAATTGATTTAATCCATGCTTAACTTAACTAATCCATAAATATCATATAATTTCTTCTTATTAAATCAAATTAATTCACACATATGGGAATGGGATTAGGAGTAGCTTCTCTTTCTCTTCTCTCTTAAGTCAAACTTAACATAAAATCAAAAACGACTTTAAGAAACTTTGGCTTATTTTAAATAAGCTTATTTAATGTGATTGTTCTTAGGAGTTAGTTGGATTGAATGGAATTACATGCTTGTGTTAATTTATTTCTTTTGAATCATATTAAAATGTTTTATACCACTTGATTCTTGCATTCATTTCATTTAAAATCAATTAAAATGAAATCAAATTTGCATGTGTTGACATAATTAAAAATATGTGTGGTTATTATCACAATTAAATAAAAAATTATTTTAAAAGAATATGAGTCAACTATAACATGTGGAGTAATGATAATTATATGTATTTATAAGCTTGTATGTGCTTACAATTTAGAACATATGATATGAAGTTCTTTTTTCTCTAATCTTCATGAATTTACATAAGGATATAAATATTAACAAGAGTATAGTTCATTTGAAAAGAACACAACACTTGCTTGGGTGTATTCTTATATATATCCATGTTAGAATTTAGATTGAACTTTAGCTCATATGTGTAAACAAATCAAATTTCAATTTTGCATGATTTCTATTCTAATAGTTGTTTGTACACTCATGAGTATTTAAGGATAACGATATATCTAGTCTGGACACCCAGGGACGCACGACTTTATGTAGCCCCAAGGAGGTTCCTACCTTGTTCCCCTGGTCAAACAATGGCGAAGTACTCACTTATAAATTTTATATACTTGTGTGTACGTTTGGCTAATGAATAAAAATCTCACTTTATTCTTTATGCATAATTCAAAGAAAAAATATTTTTTTGCATGATTTTCATTCTTCTATTTGCCTATGCATTATATGTATTTAAGAATAGCTGGTATAACTAGTTTGGACACCCGGGGATGCACGACTTTAAGTAGCCCCAAGGTGGTTCCTACCTTGTTCCCTTGGTCAAATAATGGCAAAGTACTTGCTTAAAACTTTTATACATTTGAATGTGTATTTAGCTAATGAATGTGAATCCTCTTTTTCTATAAAGTTTATTTATGCATCTTGCATTTAAGTGTGCCAAAAATATGTTGCATGTACAGATATGTTTGGGACTTAGTCATATGCATGCTACATATGATGGAAATAAATGAATAAACATATGTTATGTGATAGTAATTAATTTCAATTAATCTTAAGATGTCTTTCTTATTGAATAAGATTATTTAAAATGAACCTAAACTTAGGACTAATTAAAATATATAATAATCCATTCACTAAATAAAATTCATTTAATTAATTTTCTTTAGATGTGACTTAAGGTACTGATAAAAGAGAGTGATCCTCTCTTTTCTTCTTCTTATAACACTTAGCTCTTAAGTGTAAGCCAAGTGAAACAAAAGGAAAAATTAAGTAAAACTTACAAATCAATTAAATCATTTAAAGTGAAACCATCCTTTCTGATTAAATCCTCTCTCACTGAGAAAATTATAACAAAGCCTAGTTAAGGCTTGCCACATAAGCCTTAATACACACCTTAGATTAAGTCACCACTTCTAGTCTTATATCAGGGCAGTGCATGATTTGATGTATGTTATGTTTTATGAAGCATTGTTGTAGACTGTATGTTAAGGTGTATGCTTTATAGACTAGATGTTAGGCCTTGATTAGCCTAATCATATTTTCTACAGTAAATTATGCTTAAAGGGGCACTTAAAAATAAATATAAATGCTCACTTTTGCAAGTTGCTTAACCCCTATGCATAATCTAAATTAGGACAGGTGGACTTGGTTACCCATGTGCAGGGTGCTTAGTCCAAATTATACATATAATTGCTTGGGTTGTGTGATGTGTTTAGCTAACACTTATTTTCTAGGTGTAGATAGATTTTCTTTCCTACTTTTTTATGTAATTTTGCATTAGGAGTTAGGATTAGTGTTATAGGGATTAGGATGAGCGGAGGCTAGAAGGCTTTGTTATGGGTGGCCCCCATGATGCCTTTGGAGTAAGCTACCCATTTTTTCATTTTTAAAAATTGTAATTATTCTTTCAAACACTGAGTTGTATAAAGGTAGAGCTCAGCTACCCATTTCTTTTTTTGAGTTGTACTGCGGTACGCATCTTAATGATGTTATTTTTTTTTGTGTTAGATTTATAAATTGCTTGATGTTTTGTTTACACTTGCACAATAGAAATGGCATGTCTTTTCTAGTTTCTTCATATATGATGCTTTAATATGTGGCTGGATCCGATTAGGCTCTTAAGAAAAAATTAATTTTCCCACTCTAACTATAAATCATAACCTCACATAAAGCCTAGACATTAAAGCAAGATAATTAAAAGATTTAGCAACCCCTTAGCTTAATGTTATATGTTTAATATCGCATGTCATATTGTTCCACTTTTGCTAAGAGAGGGTTTCCATCCTTGCACGATAGAAGAAGGCTTGCCTTGTGAGGGTTTCCTCTGTGGTGGAAAATACCTCGTTCTCTCTAATTTAGCCCATAAGTCATTTCAACATGCATTTAGACATGTAAAAATTCTATGACCTGTGTCAAAATGAAGAGTCAAAATTGAATAAAAAAATTTGATAATGCACTCTACTATATTAGTCATCATCAAATATCTGCTAAGATAAATTACCCACCCATTGAGAAACACTTCCTAGCTTTAATCTTTACATCTCAAAAGCTACAACATTACATGCTTTCTCATAAGGTGAACTTGATCTCCATGATCAATCCACTATAAGATCTCATGACATGAGTGCCGCTATTTAGATGGTTAGCACGTTGGTCAATAATTCTATCATAGTTTGACATCAGTTTTGTACCCATCCATATGATGAAAGGATAGACACTAACGGATTTCCTAGCTGCACATTCACTTCCTACTGATTCCCCACTTAGTGCTGACCTCCCCAATGAACAAATCATAAACTTAAGGGACACTAGCATTCACCGCTTAGAGATGTATTTTGATGGTGTAGCTTCCTTTTAGAAGGGAGAAGAACCATGATCTACTCTCCCAAGAAAGGTAAGGGTAGGATTAGTTCTCCTAACTATGGACTATGATGTGATGAGATTCTCATATCATCTATCCAATCCATGCACCAACAATGAAGCCGAGTATGAGGCTATGATTGTTGGTCAGGAGTTTTCTATTACACTATGCATCTAGAGTATCAACATCTTTGGGGATTCTTAGTTAGTCATCAACCAAATCACTTACAAAGTCCTAAAGCTTAAGCTCCATCATTATCAAAGTATACTATAGAGTTGTTGACCCAAATACTAGAGCTTACCATCTACAAGATTCCTTGAGGAGAGAATGTAGTAGTAGATGAATTAGCCAAGCTTACCAAAGAGTTGGCATATCTGGAAGATGAGTCCATACTAATAAGGGTCCAAAATAGACAAGTCTTATCCCTTATTGACATTGAACTCATTAAGAGACTCTCTCTTGAAGGGAAGGTTGCCATTGTGAAAGAGGACGAGGAGTTGGATTGGAGGCAATCATTCATGGATTATCTAAATATAGGTAAACTATCTCAAGAGAAGTCACTAGCACATCAGGTGAAGCAAAGAGCCCTTTCATATGCTATCGTGGATTACACATTGTATCGGCGATCCTTCGATCATATGTGGTTACATTATTTGGACAAATAGAAAGGTTGTAAGATCATGATCAAGGTGCATTCAAGTTTATATGAAATGCATTAATACGGTCCAAAGATGAAAGCTAAAATCAAGAGACTAGGATACTATTTTCCTTCGATGATCACATACTACATGGATGTAGTTAGGAGATGCCACCAATATTAGGTGCACGGTGTGGTCCTACACCAACTAGCCATCATTCTACATCCTACATTGGCCTCATGGCCATTTGAGTGTTGGGGCACTAACATAGTGAGTCCGATCGATCCTCCTTCTTCCAAGGGTCACCGATTCATTCTAGCTGCCAACGACTACTTTTCCATGTCAGCGGAGGCAATCCCACTCAGAGAGAGGTCACAGCTCAACATGTGCTCTAGTTTTTCAGGAACCATATCATATATAGATTCAGGGTGCCTCGATGAATTATATCTGATAATGGTACTGCATTCAAGAGCACTAAAATAAATAGCTTTGCCCGAAGACATAGCATAGATTGGAGATATTTCACCATCTATTACTCGAGGGTGAATGGCTTGGAAGAAGCCTTCAATAAAACTCTCATCTGAATATTAAAGAAGACAATCGATGATAATAAGCGATAATGGCATGAGCAGTTAGTTGAAGCCTCGTGGCCTTACACCACATCTAACTCCAACTTCTACCCCATTCTCCTTAGTGAATGGGTGCGGCGATTACCATTAGAAATCCAACTCCCATCATTAAGGAATGCTATGCGTAGCAAGATTACCACAGAGCAGAATGCCAAATTATAGTTAAAAGAGCTCGAAGGTTTGGAGGAGAGATGCCTCTGGGCATGCCAAAACCTTGAGTTATACAAAGCCAAAATGATTCAAGCTTATAACAAGTTGGTCCGTCCTAGAGTTCTTCAAGTAGGAGAGCTTATTTTAGTTTTAAAGAGACCATTTGTTGCCTGTCGAAAGATGAGAGATAAGTTTGAACCCACTTGGGAAGGCCCTTTTGCTATAGAGAAGGCCTACTAAGGAGGAACTTATCAACTTATAAATTAAAAGGGAGAGCGCCCTATGCTTCCTATCAATGGGCTCTACCTAAAGAAATACTATCCATAAATCTTGTTTGAAAATAATTATCAGTAAAAATTCTTTTCTCAAATTCTATCTCTTTCGTGTTTAGGATTATTTTTGCTCGTGAATCCATCACATTGTGTTGAGGGTAAGTGTAACAAACTCAAGCGATGTCCTATCCTTTTTCATCATAACACTAACACAAACTACACAGAACCACATATAAAATAAACACTTATCTTTTATCTCGGGCTACTTTGATATGAGATAAAGCCCCCTGTGGAACTCACTCATTAGCTGCTCTAGGTTGGGCTGACATGCTACCTTGCTAGTGTGTCACCCCAGTGGTTATTGGCCTGGAGCATGTATGTCTACAAGCTTTCTTCCTAACTTGACCATTACAAACTAATGAGCACCTTGTTAGTTTGGTAGGCCTTATTCCACAGTCGGTAAGCTACCCCATGTTGACTTTGTTTAATAAGGATGTAAGCCTACACGCTTTCTTCTTGAAATAACCATCATGCATTGACTGTGTCAAGTTTATTTGATTCTTAGGATAAGTCCCCCAAGTGGCTCCTTTCCTCTTATCTATTTTAAGTCTAGGTCTAGTCCTTACATGAGACTCCCCACTTAGTAGTCACTCTAGGTAAGATAGCACCTGTTCTGCCGATGATAAACTATCCTAATGATCATTCTCGTCTCAGAAGATATAAGTATAATAGCCTTCTTCTTAGATTGATCACCAAAGTCAACGTGCACCTTAGGTTGGTTGGTTATCGCTATGCTGACAGTGACCCACCCGGTGGATACACCACTCATGGCACATATAAGTCTACAAGCTTTTTCCCAGAGTTAGCCACCGTATACCTATAGGCTTTCCTTTTCAAGGTCATGGATGAAGCCCCTAAAGGTACCTCCCCTATGGGCACTCTATTTAGGTCATATTCTTAGTGACCCCATTTAGACATTACCCGGGTTACTCTTGGATTGAAAAATTTCCCTTTCCTAGTAGCCACCCCTGTGGTTGAAGAATCCATCTTGCATATATGCAGATTCTCCCTTGGTCCATTAAGTTTGAGATAAGATTGGGCTGATATAAGCCCCTTCTCTATGTGGTCCCTTGCACACCAACATGGTCTACATAAATATATAAAATAAAACATATATATATCTATTCTCTTATGGATTAGGAGAACACCCCCAGCGGTACCTTTTCCTAGGCAGGCATCCTATCTTTAGGACAGTGTCAGCAAAACTCCCTATAAGAATTGCTTGACTACTCTTGAGTTGAGATAAATCACTGGGTCGACACTATCTTAGTAGTTGCCCTTAGGTTAGGTTCCACTTATTGTGCCACCAATGGGTCACCCTGGTGGTCATCTTTTCTTTGAAAGATATAAGTCTAACACACGTTCTCTCTAGCACGACTATTGCACACCGATGGGAAGCCTTAGGTCGGGTTCAATTTGTTGTGCTATCAATTGATCACCATAGTATTTCCATATTTAGGGAGATGAAAGGCTACAAGATTTCTTTCTAACTTGACCACACTGAAAGGCACCCTTAGGTTGGTTAGCTCTACTCCGCAGTCGGTAGACTATCCTTTTGTATGTGTTAATTTAAGATAGGACTAGGCTAATATTAGCCCGTTCTTAGTGGATTCATCACACACTGATAAGGTCCATCTAAAATGAAATTGATTCTAACTTTTTTTAATTTGATATGAGTCCACAATGGCATTCATTCAATGGTCGCCTTAGGTCGGGTTTGATTTATTGTGCTATCAACTGATTGCCCTAGTGGTTCCTTGCTTAAGAGGATGTAAGTCTATAAGCTTTCTTCCTGATGTGACCATTGCACACCGAAAGGCAACTCTTTGGTTGGTTAGTCTTACCTCATGGCTGGTAGACTTTTCCATTGGATTTGTAAATCTGAGATAGGACAAGGTTGATATATCCCCTTCTTAGTAGATCCATCTCACACTAATAGGGTCCATCTTATTCAATCCACCATCCTTCCCCCATGGAGTCTAAATTAAATCCTGCCATTCTTATCCCTAATGGATGCTTCTTTAAACCAAAGAAAACCATAAATCAAATCCACCTTATTTTCTCAGTGGATTAGAGCTCATATCTTTTGTATGTATGCTCTCCACTTCCTCTAAGTCAAAATCACATCCTCTCCCCAGTGATGCCCCTAATCATAAACAAATCAAATCATTATTCCATCCCCAATGGATGCCCGTCAATCAGATCAAATCAAATTTCTCTCTAGTAAGGCACAAACCAAATCCTATCTCTAGTGGATACATCAAACCAAATGAAATTCATACAACCTGAACCTACTTCCCTAGTGGAAGATTCACATGCTTGATCCCTTAGTGGATTCCTTCTTCCTCCCTTATGACTTTATCATAAGTGGAGCTGAATTGCAATACACTTGTGATTCTACCTACCTCCCAGGTCTAGGGATAGATCATTTTCATTAGTACTTATGATCTTTTGGACATTGTCGATCGTCTCGGTCAACGCCAATATGTGCGGTGTGCCTTCTCAGTTACACCACATCTATTGGGGGTCCTTTTGTTGACCTCATTTTTAGAGTGAGTTCTAAACTTTCTCATCATATATATAGGACTCTTATAGACACCAGTAGCTTTTTAATCTTAAGATACTTCTAGTGATTAGGTGAACACTTAACCTAAGCCTAAAAACTTAAAAGAGTTAGCTACTAGAATAGGTTGTGCCCTAGGGATTTAGGAAGACATGCCTACCCTATAGCCTAAACCCAATCCATGCTCTCCTTCTCAAACCAAACTTAAATTCATTCCAAACCTAAACCAAATTTCCAAGACTCATAATCAAATCTATGATGAAATTAAATCTAAAAATCTCTCAATAAATTCCCATGATTAAATTTAGAATTTTTTCTAAGCACTTTGATTTCATCTTATGGACTTAGCCTTAATGCAAATTTAAATCAATCTCAATTCAATTGATTTTCTCAAATATCAATTTAATTTCTCAATTATTTATCAAATTCCAATTCAAACCCAATTCCAAATGACCAAAACCAAATCAAACTAAACTAAACCTCAGCTCTTTTGACCGACCTCCATGTACTTGGTCAAATTTGCTTCCAAATCACTCCAAACTCAAGTGATTTTCTCATAACCGATTTATATACCCAAATATAAATGAAATATAAATTCATAAAACCAAAATAAAATGCCAAATAAAACCCAAATCCAATTCAAGCTTTTTTATCCAATTTCTTGGAATTGGTTAAAACCTAACCAAATCAAGCCAAAATCAATGGATTTTCTCTTGAATCAATAATTCCTTCAATCATTTAGCCAAATATAAACATAAAACATAATTATTAAACCAAACTCAAGTCAACCCAAGTCAAGCCCAAGTTAGCCTTTTTGACTTGAAAACTTCGAATGAGTCAAAATATATTAAACTCTAAATTAATTGTAGTTGGATTTATATTTTAATCCTAGGCTCATATATGAGTTTAACTAAACTTGAGTCAAGCTAAAACCAAACCAATTGACCAATTTAGGTCCACTTGACCCAAAGTGACCTAAAGAACCTTTTATGAATCAAGTTCTAGTCCAATCTAAATTGGATTGGACCAAGGTCATCCAAGTCTCATATAATGATCAACAATCACCCTAGGATGATTAATCACCTCAATTGGGTCAAACCATGCCAACTTGGTCCTTTGATAAAGTCAAGCTTTAGCCTAAATGAAACCTAAAATCATATGCAAAGTTAATTGAAATCATTGATCCAAACCAACTCATAATCAATTGTTGAACTTGACCAAACCCTCAATTGGGCCTAACCAAGTCCGATTGGCCATTTGACCCAAGTAGACCTAAATTTTCCTAAAAAAGCCAAAATGGGTCAAATCATTGATTTAATCAATTTCCTTGAACTTGACCAAAGTCAATTTGTTGACCAATTAATTTGGTCAAATTGACCAAATTTATTCAAAATTGATAAATTACTTAAATTGGTCAAATTGGTTAACTTAGCCCATTTGACCTATTTAATCCCAGGTGAGCCAAAATCAAACCTAAGCCAAATTGATTAAAATCACTTGAACTAAAACTGTTAAAATCATCATTTGAACCTAACCTAAGCCTTAGTTTGACCCAATTTGACCAATTAGTCAACCCAACCCAACATGAACCCAAATGAACCCATTTGACCAAATGAAGCCAAAACTTATAAAACCAACCCATGAGACTTTGGTGGCTGACCGAACCCAACCCAAATTGACCCTAAGTCAGCCTAAAGTCATTCCAAAAGCTGAGTGGACCCCACCCAAGCCATGGTCCATTGGTTAAGCTTTCCTCACATTAAATTCTCCCCATAAATAGCAAAGTTCACTCTTCCCTCACCTTGGCAGCAATCCAACTCCCAAATGAGGGTGCACCTAACCCACTTAGGCCACCTAGCCTAAGCTAGGTTAGCCATGGACCAAGGGGAGGTAAGTTAACTCACCTCCCATGCAAACTAAAAACCTAAGGGATCCAAGAAACTAAATCTCCCAATATCAGACCTTGACCAACCTCCTAAGCCTTCCCCCACTTCTAGCGAGCCACATGGACTTGATGGAGACAATTTTGGCAGTCTGACGGTGGCTGGCTGGCAAGAAAATGGGAATGAATCCCATCCATCTATCTCAGCAATTGAGGGGGTACACCCCCTCAATTTGAACAAGAATTGCATGATTCATCTTAGTTTGAGCCAGCGAGAGTGAATGAGAGTCTCCCACGACCATTCCCCAAGCTCTTAAGCTCCCCCATTTTTCTCCCTTCTCTGTTTTATGTCAAACCAAAATAGAGGAGGTCGATTTCAATTTAAACTCTTTCATTTCACCACCAAACTTCAATTCCTTTTGCACTCACCTTCCACGCATGATATCGAAGCCATCCAAATTATTTCCTAAGCTCCAAAGCCACTAGAAGCTCAATTTAAATCAAGACTGAAGCTCAAGTCAAGACTGAAGCTCTAAAGTGCATGGATTGGTCTTTCAAGGGATCTACTCTAAATCAAGGCTTACACTGATCAACAGGGCTTCGCCTTAACTAGGGGAGTCTTCTTCAAGCATGTGAGCCATTGATCTTAGCTTCGATGAGGTATTTCCATGAAAATCGATCCTTAGCTTAAGTTTGGTTGGTCCTTTACAAAGGAAATTTTCATTGCATGCTATCTTGACTATTGGATGTGCTCATCTCTTTCCCTTGATTGTGTGGGTTGAGTTTGAAGTTCATCTGAGGTCGGGTGAGCTCAGATCAAACAATCCATGGAGGACAAACGTTATAATTCATCATTCACAGAAAGGAGGATCACGGGCCATCCATTTTGTGTGATTAGAACAGACAGACGCTATCAAATCACACTAGATTAAACAAAATTTCTCCCTTTATGCCTCAGGTTTGATCCGCACCATCCGATTTGAGATCAGATGGCTGGGATCAATGCCACATCCACCACCAGAAATCATGATGTGATGACTTAAAGTAACAATCTGGTACCACATTAGTGTGCCATGTGACACCAGTAGGATTTAGTTTAATTAGGGTTAATTAATATGTTTTTAGGTAGAAACTTCCATAATTCATAACAAATTGTAGAAAAATCCAAAAAAATAGAAATAATGGCTCATTTTAAAGGTATTTCAGAGGAAAATTTAATAAAACTATTTCCAAAGGAATTTGAATAGTAAATAGAGCTTAATTAAGATTTAAGTAAAAACTTAATTATCCTAATTACTCTCTAATCTTTCAAGTGATTATCCCAAAATTTATAAAAATGTTTGAGAGGATTACTTCTACCTCCTCTAAGTTTTTGGAAATTTATTGCTAATTAAATTAAGAGGATTGATTAATTAAGCCCTAATTATCCTCTTAACTTCATTAAGGGGTGATTAAGCATATGCAAGTAATTAATCAATTAGTTTGACTCCTTAATTAGTGTTGAACAGTAAGTAGACTTAAGAAATTAGGTTGGAGCCTCCCTCATAATCCTTTCTCTAATTTTCCCTCTCTTCTCAACTAAAGTCCTAATTATTAATTAATTAACTAATTAGAAGCTTAATCAGCTTAATTAGAATGCAAATCATTTTTAAATTATGCTTAATCCAATGGATGCACCTTTTCCTTTAAGCCCATCTCATTTGATTATTATTTTTTTGGTTAGTCTCTTTTTAGGAGAGATGAATTAATGGATTATTGGTTTAATCGATCTGAAAAATCTAATTAAATCTATTTTTTCATTAATTCATCTTCGGTAGAGCTTTAGGTGTTCAAGAACCTAAAGTAGTTTAATGAAATTATGATTAGCTCACATGTGTGAGAAAATCATAAAATTAATTAAAATGGTTCTTTAAGCTTAATTATTAAATGACCATGAGCTAATTACATTAGGCCCCCTTTCATTTTATAGGAGCATTGCTATTTACTTTCAATTCATTTGTATATTATATTAGCTCATAATTATTTAATTAATTACCTTAAGGTAACATAGGTAAGGATTTGATTTAATCCATGCTTAATCAATCCATAAAATCATCTAATTGCTTTATTAAATCAAATTAATTCACACATATGGGAATGGGATTAGGAGTAGCTTCTCTTTCTCTTCTCCCTTAAGTCAAACTAAACATAAAATCAAAAGTGACTTTAAGAAACTTTGGTTTATTTTAGATAAGCTTATTTAATGTGATTGTCCTTAGGAGTTAGTTGGATTGAATGAAATTACATGCTTGATTGTCCTTAGGAGTTATTAATTCACAATAATATTAAAATGTTGCATTCCACTTGATTCATGCATTCATTTCATTCAAAAATCAATTAAAATAAATGATTTCATTTATGTCAAATTTTCATGTGTTGACTTAATTAAAAATATGTATGACTATTATCACTATTAAATAAAAAATAATTTTAAAAAAATATGAATCAATTATAACATGTGGAGTAATGTTAATTATAAGTATTTATAAGCTTGTATGTGCATACAATTTAGAACATGAGATATGAAGTTCTCTTTTCTCTAATCTTCATGAATTTACATAAGGATATGAATATTAACAAGTGTATAGTTCATTTAAAAAGAACACAATGCTTGCTTGGGTTTATTCTTATGTATATCCATGTTAGAATTTAGATAGAACTTTAGCTCATATGTATAAACAAATCAAAATACAATTCTTGCATGATTTCTATTCTTATAGTTGTTTATATACTCATAAGTATTTAAGGATTGCAGTATATCTAATCTAGACACCCGGGGATGCACGGATTTACGTATCCCCGATGAGGTTCCAAGCTCTTTTCCCTGGTCAAACAATGGTGAAGTACTCTCTTATAACTTTTATACACTTGTGTGTATATTTGGCTAATGAATGAAAATTTCTCTTTATTCTAAATGCATAATTAATGCAAAAATATAATTTTTGTATGATTTTCATTCTTGTAATTGTTTATCAATTCATATATATTTAAGAATAGCAGGTATAACTAGTCTAGACACCTGAGGATGCACGACTTTATGTAGCCCCAAGGAGGTTCCTACCTCGCTCCCCTGGTCAAATAATGGCGAAGTACTTGCTTGGAACTTTCATACATTTGAATGTGTATTTAACTAATGAATGAGAATCCTCTTTTCTATAAAGTCCATTAATGCATCTTACATTTAAGCGTGCCAAAAACAAGTTGCATATATAGATATGTTTAGGACTTTGTCATATGCATGCTACATATGATGGAAAGAAATGAACAAAAATGTGTTATGTGATAGTAATTAATTCTAATTAATGTTAAGATTCCTTTCTTATTGAATAAGATTATTTAAAATGAACCTAAACCTAAGAATAATTAAAATATATGATAATTCAATCACTAAAGAGAATTCATTTAATTAATTTGCTTTAGATGTGACTTAAGGTAGGAATAAAAGAGAGTGATCCTCATCTTTTCTCTTTATAACACTTAGTTCTTAATTGTAAGCCAAATGAAACAAAAGAAAACATTAAGTAAAACTTACAAATCAATTAAATCATTTAACTGAAACCATCCTTTCTAATTAAAACCTCTCTTAGTTATAAAATTATAACAAAATATAGTTAAGGTATGCCACACAAGCCTTAATACACACACCTTAGATTAAGTCACCACTTCTAGTCTTATGTCAGGGAGGTGCATGGTTTGATGTATGTTTGTTTTTATGATGTGTTGTTGTACACTTGATTTTATGCTTCATAGACTGGATGTTAGGCCGTGATTAGCCTAATCATATTTTATGCAGGATATTGTGCTTAAAGGGGAGGTTAAAAATAAATAAAAATGCTCTCTTTTGCAGGTTGCTTAACCCCTAAGAATAATCTAAATAGGACAAGTGAACTTGGTTACCCATGTGTAGGGTGCTAAGTCTAAATTATACATATAACTACTTAGGTTGTATGTTGTGTTTAGCTAACACTTATTTTATAAGTATAGTTAGATTTACTTTTTTCTACTTTTTAATGTAATTTTGCATTAGGAGTTAGAATTAGTGTTATGGGGGATTAGGATGAGCGGAGGCTAGAAGGCTTTGTCCTAGGAGGCCCTTGTGATGCCTTTGGAGCAAGCAAATTAAAATGAAGAAATGGAGGAGATAAGAAGAATGAAGACCCCCCATAGCATTTATTCATTTGTAAAAATTATAGTTATTGTTTCATATACCAGGTTTTATAAGAGTAGAAATCGGCAACCTATTTCTCTTTTCGGGTTGTACGGTGGTACCCGATCACACCGTCCTGTTATTATTTGGCATAGATTTATAAATTTCTTGTTGTTTTGTTTACACTTGCGCAATAGAAATGACATGTCTTTTCTAGTTTTTTCATATATGATGATTTAATGTATGGCCTAGATCCGATTAGGCTTTTAGGGAAAAATTCATTTTTCTACCCAACTACAACTCATAACTAAATTTTCTAAATAACTTATAATCTCACAATAAAGTCTAAGCATTAAATTAAGATAATTAAAAGATTTAACAACCCCTTAGCTTAATATTGTACATTTAATATCAAGCTTATCATGCTTGTGATCTTATTTAACTTTTGCTAAGAGAGGGTTTCCATCCTTGCACGATAGGAGTTAGCTAGCTATCATTCCAGACAATTATAAGTCCAACAGTATAGTGATTTACCATCTCTTATGGAGATAAACCATATACCCATCTTTGCTTAGATTTAGGATGTGCTTTGGCCCTCACTAAAGCTCCTTAGATTTAGGATCAGGTGGTTTCCTTCTGCCAACAAGCATAAATCCTTATCTCTTAGGTATTTTCATAATCTTGTATTGTGGGATTATAAGTCCTAGCCTCTAATAAATTTTAACTCAAATATCTAAATCTCTTTAATTTCAAATATATAAAGCCCAACTATAAGATAAATTGGAATGCTCATTAGGTTTCCTAGTATCATGAGCACTCCCTACTCATCTCCTTTGGCTTCGATAATAGGTCTCTCCTTTTTGATCTGTCTCATTTGGTTATCTAATTATAGCAAATTTATTGATAGTCCTATCTTTAAAATCTTTGGACACAATAATCGCCTTCTTTAATTAACAGTATTCTTAAGGGATTCACTTTCTTTAGGATGCAATTAACTATGGGGGCTTGCCTCCATAGGAAACTTTCGAACTCAGTTTAATATAAACCCTACTTTATTCATCCATATAAAGTAGGGGAAAAATCTCTTGTATATTTAAAGACTCATCATGCCTTAGGAGTCCTTATTAGGTGATTAGGTCCATTGTATGGTAGTGATTTCTATCTTTCGACATAGTGCACTATTCCTTAATGTCATACCCTATCACCTCAATAAGTACACCCTTAGATCTGCGTGGTGTCCCCTCATATACACATATGAGAAAATTTGAAAAGAAACACCACAGTTGGCTAAAAAGAATTATTTAAACTTTTTGGCTTATATTATATCATGTATTAAAATTGTTGAAAGAGAATAAGCCAAATGAAAACATGACTTTGAATTCATGTCATACTTATAGAAAAGTTACATGAAGCTAGAAGTCCAATTTTCAAATGAGATAAAGCTCAAATCAAGCTCTAGAGTGAGATTCATAAAGAAGAACAAGCCTTCTTATATAATCCATATATTGGAATGTCTAATTTAAAATGGACTAAAGAAGGTTTCAATTGAACATAAGATTGATACATATGAGATTTGTTGAATGCTATTTTGAAGTCAAAATGAAAATAAAATGAATTTCAAAAGAGATTTTCGCTGAAGATGAGCAACTTGTTGACAAGCATAACTAAAACTCATTAATGAATAACTGGATTGGTTAATATCTTTTGCCAAACAAATCAAGAAAATTTGAGCAGATTTATGGCAAACCTAAGTAGCTCATCAATGAGCATAAGTAGGGTGACTTTCCAATTAACAAATGAATTATGTTCTAATTCATATTGAACAAATTTAAAATTATATTGGAAAACATAAATAAGTCTCACAATAAATTTGGAAGCTCGCTATTAAGTTATCTTATTGAATGCACATATTGTAGTATCTCAATTCAAATGAATTGAAGAAGGCTTCAATTGAATTTAGGATTATAGCATATGAGACCTACAACATGTTCGAATGCTACTTTCAGGAAAGAGTAGAACTCAAATGCAATCCTCGCAACACCTAATTACAAAATTAGGATGTGAATATAGTGGTGGATCGAGCCGCTCACATCTCATTTCATCCATAACATTTGACTTCACTAATATATAAAAGGGGTTTTGGTTTTGGTTTGGTTTGATTTAATACTTCAGCTGGCTTAATAAGGTGGTCCATCCTAAAGTTTTGGAGTGAGTTCAACTTCCTTATCATAGATCTGGGACTCTTGTAGACACTAAGAGCTCCTTAGTCTTAAGACACTTCTAGTGATTAGGTGAACACTTAACCTAAGCCTAGAGACTTAGAAGAGTTATCTTCTAGAATAGGTTGTGCCCTGGGGACTTAGGAAGACTTGCCTACCCTATAGCCTAACCTAATCCATGCTTTCCTTCTCTAACCCAAACCTCAAATTCACACCAAACCCAAACCAAATTTCCAAGACTCATAGTCAATCTCATAATCAAATTCAAGCTCAAATTCTCTACATAAAACCCCATGTTTGAATTTAGAACCCTTTAAGAGCCCTTTGATTTCATCTTATGGACTTAGCCTTAACCAAATTCAAATTAGTCCCAATTTAATTGATTTTCTTAAATACCAATTCAATCTCTCAATCATTTATCAAATCCTAATTCAAACCCAATTCCAAATGATTCAATCCTCAAATCAAATCTAAGTCTAAATTTCCCTCTTAAGATTTATGACCCACGCTCATAAGTTTAGCCAAATCTCCACCTAAATTATCCTAAACTTGAATGATTTTCTTATAAATCAATTATTTCTTCATTTTTATTCACAAATATAAATGAAATACATACCCAAATGACCAAAATCAAAACAAACTAAATAAAGCCAAGCCAAATCTCTTCTTAAGACTTATGGACTTACCTCCATAAGCTTAATCAAATCTTAACCTAAATCAGCAAAGTCAATTGGTTTCTTTATAAACTTGAATCAAGCAAAAACTAAACCAATTTACCCACTTAAGTCCACTTGATCCAAAGTGACCTACCCTTTTGTACCAAGTTCTAATCCAACCCATATTGGATTTAACTAAGGCCATCCAAGTCTCATATCATGATCAACAATCACCCTAGGATGATCAATCACCTTAATTGGGTCAAACCAAGTCAACCTTTAGCCCAAATGAAACCTAAACTAGCCAAAACTCACCATATATCAAATTGATTGAAACCATTGATCCAAACAAACTCATAATCAATGATTGAACTTGGATAAACCCTCAATTGAGCCAAACTAAGTCCAATCAGCCATTTGAGCTAAGTTGACCCAAATGGGCCTAAAAGGAAAAAATGGTTCAAATAATAATCTAACACAAATTGATTGTAACCAATGGGTTCAGTTCATTCCAAATAAATTATTGAACTTGAACAAAGCCATAATTGAGCCTAATTTGACAAATTGGTCAACTCGACCAACCTAGCCCAAGTTGACCTAAAAGGTCAAATTGTCCAAAATCCAAATTAAACCCAAATTGATTCAAAACAAAACACACAACCATTTTCAATTAGCCAATTCAACATGAACCAACATTCAACCCAACCTAATTTGGTCAAATTGGTCAGATTGGTCAACTTAGCCCATTTGACCTATTTGAACCCACGTGAGCCAAAATCAAATATAAGCCAAATTAATTAAAATTATGTTGACCTCAGTTTTGGAGTGAGCTCGTAACCTCCTCTTTTTAGATTTAGGACTCTTCTAGTGATTAGGTGAACATTTAACCTTAGCCTAGAGACTTAGAAGGGTTAATCATAGAATTAGGCCATGCCTTAGGACTTAAGGAAATCACATACCCTATAGCCTAAACCCAATCCATATGCAGTTTCTCAAATCGAACCCAAATTTAAATCTTAAACCAAATCTCAAACTAAAATTAAAATTTCAAATTTTACTCCAAATGATGGAAACCCAAAATCAATTTCAAATCCTAAAATCCTTCCTAAGCCATATGAACCACCTTCATAAGCTTAGCCAAAACCCCCTTTAAATCAAATCAAATTCAATTGATTTTTTTATAAATCAATTATTTCTTCATTTATATTTACAAATATAGATGAAATCCATATCCAAATGATCAAAACTAAATCAAACTAAATCAAATTGAACCAAACCCCATTTTAAGCCAGATGGACCCACCTCCATGTGCTTAACCAAATTAGCCTTTAAACCAATACAAACTCAATCGATTTTCTTATAAATCAATTGTTCATTCATTTATATTCACAAATATAAATGAAATCTAAATTCAAATGACTAAAACTATATCCAAAATCAAATCCAAACCCAATCTAAACCATTTGAGCCAGTTATTTGGACTTAGCCAAATTCTATACAAATCAAGTCAAAACCAATGGATTTTCTCTTCTTCAATCATATATCCAAATATAAATGAAACTTACAAATCATCAAACTAGATTCAAGTCAACCCAATTCAAGCAAAAACCTATTGGACTCTAAATTGATTGTAGTTGGATTTATATTTCAATCCTAGACTCACATATATGTCCTATTAAACCTAAATCAAGCCAAAACCAAACCAATTGACCAACTCAGATCCACTTGACCTTGACCTGAAGGACCCATTTTAGGAAACTTCCAATTCAACCTAAATTAGATTGAACCAAGCTCACTAAAACCTTTCACCATGATTGTTGATCACCCTAAGATGATCAATTATAGTCAATTGGGTCAAACCAAGTCAATTAGGTCCTTTGATCAAGTCAACCTTTAGCCCAAATGAAACTTAAACTAGCCAAAACTCATCATATACCAAATTGATTTAAACCATTGATCCAAACACAATCATAATTAATGATTGAACATGACCAAACCGTCAATTGAGTCAAACCAAATCCAATTGACCATTTTACCTAAGTTGACCCAAATTGGCCTAAAAAGCCAAAATGGGTCTAACCCAAATGTAACCCAAATTGATTGCAAATAATGGCTCAAGCTCATTTCAAATTGATTATTGAACTTGTCAAAAGCCATAATTGAGTCTAATTTGACCAATTGGTCAAATTGACCCAACCTAGTCCAAATTGACCTTAATTGTCAAATTAGCTAAAATTCATATTAAATCTAAATTAATTCAAACAAAGGCTACGTTCATCTTCAATTAACCAATTGAACATGAATCAACCCATAACCCAAGCCAATTTGGCCAATTTTGGTCAAATTGGTCAACTTAACCCATTTGACCTATTTGATTACAAATGAGCCAAAATCAATTCTAAGCCAATTAAATCAAATTGATCATACGAAAACTCTTAAAATCATCCTTTGAACCTAATCTAAGCTTTTATTTGACCCAATTTGACTAATTGGTCAACCTAACCCAACTTGACCCAATATGGCCCATATGACCCAAATTGAGCCGAACTCATTTGAATCAAGTCAAAATCCATTGCAATATGATCCAACCCATCTTAAACCCACTTGGGATCAACCAAAGATCAGCCAAACCTAATCAAATCCCTTATGGAGCCTCCCCCCACATAGAATTCCACCTAATCTCATTCAATTCTCCCCATCACTTGCATTCAAACCTCCCCACGACTTGCATTCAATGGAGTTGATCTATGGAAGCAAATGAAGATTTTGAGAGCTAAATCTAAAGTTTCCAATTATTACCTCCCAACCATCTCCCTATCACACTTAATGATGAATTTTCATCCATCCACTTGAAGAGAAGAGCGAGGGGTTCAAAGTTGAAGATATTCTCTTCATTCCATCCTCTTGGAACCCCAAAAGACATCAGCATTCACTTCCCCACTTTTCTTAAGCTAAAAAAGTAAAAAATGGGTGGATCCTGATGAGAAAAAGGTAAGCATTGAAAGATACATCATTCCGAAGTGAAGGCGAAGGTCTAGGATTGTTCAAAAGCTTCTTCCACTCAAGAGTGTGCTCGGATCATCACCGCTACCAAAAACCATCCCCAGTGTGGTAGTTTTTAAGAAAACCCATAGCTGGCCATAGGATCTATTATTTGTAATGATTTTTGCTCGATCTTAGGAATTTCTCTTAGATAAACCCTGCTTTACTTTTCCATGTAAAGTAGGGGAAAAATCTTTGGTATATTCGAAGACCTATCATGTCTTAAGAGTCCTTATTAGGTGATTTAGACTATTATAGGGTAGTGACTTATATCTCTCGAGATAGTACACTATTCTTTAATATCGTACCTAATAACTCTAATAAGTATATTTATGGATCTGCGTGGTGTCCTAAACCAAGACACACATCTCAAAAATAAACACCACAAATCACTTGAACTAAAACTCTTCAAATCATCATTTGAACCTAACCCAAGCCTTATCTTGACCCAATTTGATCAATTGGTCAACCCAACCCAACATGAACCCATTTGACCAAATAAAACCAACCCATGAGACTTTGGTGGCTGGCCAAATCAAACCCAAATTGACCCTAGGTCAGCCCAAAGTCATTCCGAAAGCCAAGTGAGCCCCAGCCAAGCCATGATCCATTGGTTAAGCCTTTTTCACATTAGATTCCCCGCATAAATAGTAGAAGTCCACTTCCTCATCACCTTGGCAGCCATCCAACTTCCAAATTAGGGTGCACCTAACCCAAGCTTGGTTAGCCATGGACTAAGGGGAGGTGAGTTAACTCAGCTCCCATGCAAGCTGAACACCCAAAGGATCAAAGGAGCCAAATCAGCCAATATCAAGCCTTGAGCCACCTCCCATGATCTCTTACAACTCAATATAGCTAAGTAGAGTTAATTGATACCCCTCTAGTGCTCTAACGATGACTGACCGGTCGAAAAATGGGAGGTCATCCCATCCATCCATCTCAGCAAAATTAAGGGGTATGCTCCCTCAATTTGAACAAAAAACACATAAATTCATTTTATGCTAGCTTCCAAGCACAATTCTGAGCTTCCCTATGAGTTTTAGAGCGATTCCAAGCATCCCACTCTTAGCATTCCTTCTTCCCGTGAGGAACTAAATAGGGGAGGCTAACTTCAATCCTAACTTCGCCAATACCCCACCTCAATCAAATTCGTTATTCCTACACCATCACTACACCTCTTCGAGGCAACCCAAATCAATTCCTGAGCTCCAAATCAACTCCAAGCTTGAGTTTTATCAAAACTGAGGAAAATCTTGGTTTTTAAGGAAATTCATACCAAATCAAGGCTTGTGCTAATCAAAAGGGCTTTGTCTCAGCTAAACGAAGCTTGCTCAAGCATGCGAGCCACAGATCATAGCTTAGGTGAGGTATTTTCATGGAAACTGATCTCTAGCTTAAGTGTGGTTGGTCCTTTTTGAAGATAATTTCTATTGCATGAATTCTTGACCATTGGATGTGCTCGTCTCCTTCCCTTGATGGTGTGGGTTGATTTTGGACTTCATTCGAGCTCAAGTGAACTCAAATTGAAAGATCAATGGAGAACGGGATAAAGAACTATAAGAAAGTGTGCAGTGAGGAATCTTTATAGGTAGGTAGCCAGTCTTTCACTTCCGCCTCTCCACTCCCATGCCTTTCTTGGTCAGACCAACACAATCGGCAATTTCTGACAAGTCTTTGGATTGGCTCTTGTTCGTTTAGAGAATACTTGAGGCCTCAGTTGACACATGGTGGAAATGGGTCAAACCATGAAGACCTCTTAGCCATTGCATCATCACGCCATTATCATTCATCTCTTGTGGGAAGGAGGATCACGGGCAGGTAGTCTGTTCCATGTGATTGGAATGGTCGATCATGATCAAATCATGCTAGATCAAATGAGATTTCTCCCCTTACACCTCAGGTTTGATCCACACCATCTGATCCGAGATCGGTGGTAGGGATCAATATTGCGTCCACCGCTAGTTGACTCAGAGCACGGATGTGACAACTTAAATATCCAATCCCATGGTGCCACGTGGAAAGTGTGTTGCATCAGCGCGCCATGTGGTGCTTACGAGATTTGGTTTAATTAAGGTTAATTAATATTTTTTAGGCTGAAACTTCCATAATTTATAACTAATTGTAGAAAAATTTAAAAAATACAAATAATGTCTCATGATAAAAGCATTTTAGAGAAGAATTTAGTAAAAATATTTTCAATTAGTTTTGAACAATAAACAAAGTTTAATTAAGGTTTAATTAAAAATAAAATAAGCTTAATTACTCTCTAATCTTTCAAGTGATTGATCATAAAATTTTTGAGAATGTTTGAAAGGATGTTCTCTACCTCCACTAACTTTTAGAAATTTATTACTTGTTAAATTAGAAGGATTGATTAATTAGGCCCTAATTACCCTCTTAACTTCATTAAGGGGTCATTAAGCATATGAATAGTAATTAAATACTTATTTGGACTCTCTAACCATAGTTGAACAGTAAGGAGACTTAGGGAAGTGGATTGGAGCCTCCCTCCTAATCCTTTCCCTAATTTTCCCTCTCTTTTCAACCAAAGTCCTAATTATTAATTGATTAACTAATTAAAACTTAATTAGCTAAATTGCAATTCAAATCACATTAAATCATGCTTGATCTAGTGGATGGCTTAGGGAATTAGGTTGGGACCTCTTTCTTTACCTTTCCCCTTAAGCCCATCTCATTTCAATATAAATATTAACATTGGTAATTAATTTGAGGAGAGATGAATTAGTGGATTAATGGTTTAATTGATTGAATTAAAAATCTAATTACATCTATTTTATCCTAATCCATCTTGGGTAGAGCTTTAAGTGTTCAAGAACCTAAAGAAGCTTTGAAATTATGATTACCTCACATGTGTGAGAAAATCATGAAAGTAATTAAAATGGTTCCTTAAATTTAATTATTTAGTGATCATGAGCTAATTTCATTAGGCCTCTTTCATTTCATACGAGCATTGCTATTTACTTATTAATTCATTTGCATAGTATATTAGCTCATAATTATTTAATCAATTACCTTAAGGTAACATAGGTAAGGGTTTAATTATTTGATTTAATCCATGCTTAACCTAATCATTCCATAAAACCATCTAATTGCTTATTATTAAATCAAATTAATTGACACATATGGGGAATGAGATTTGGATTAGCAAACCTCTTTCTCACACCTCTTAAATCAAGTTAAACATAAAATCAAAAGTGACATTAAAAAACTTTGGTTTATTTTAAATAAGCTTATTTAATATGATTGTCCTTAGAAATTAGTTGGATTGACCAAAATTACATGCTTGTGTCTCTTTATTTCTTTCAATCATATTAAAATATTGTATGCCACTTGATTCATGCATTCATTTCATTTAGCATTCATTTCTTTTAAAAATCAAATAAAATGAAATGATTTCCTTTATGTTAAATTTTTATGTGATGAATTAATTAAAAATATGTGTAGCTATTATTACAATTAAATAAAAAATTATTTTTAAAGTATATAAATCAGCTATAACATGTGGAGTTATGATAATTATAAGTATTTATAAGCTTTCATGTGCTTATAATTTAGAACATGCAGTATGAAGTTCTCTTCTCTTTAATCTTCATGAATCTGCATATGGATAAGAATTTTAACAAGTGTATAGTTCATTTGGAAAGGACACAACACTTGCTTGGGTTTTTTCTTATGTATATCCATGTTAGAATTTAGATATAACTTTAGTTCACATGTATAAATAAGTCAAAATATAATTCTTGCATGGTTTCCATTCTTATAGTTGTTTGTACACTCATGAGTATTTAAGAATAGCTAGTATATCTAGTCTGGACATCTCGGGATGCACAGCTTTAAGTAGCCCCAAAGAGGTTCTTACCTCGTTTCCTAAGTCAAACAATGGTGAAGTACTTGCTTATAAATTTTATACACTTGTGTGCGCATTTGGCTAATAAATAAAAATCTCTCCTTATTGCATATATATAGATAAATCAAAATACAATTTTACATGATTTTTTTTATTCTTATAGTTGTTTATACATCATTATGTATTTAAGAATAGTGGGTATAACTAGTATGAACATTCTGGGATGCACGACTTTTAGTAGCCCCAAGGAGATTCTGTGGTATTTATTTTTGGGAATATGGGACACAATGCAAATCTTAGAGGGTATTTATTGAAGTGATCAGGTATGACATTAAGGAATGATGCACTATCTTGAAAGATAGAAATCAACACCTTATAATGGATTTCATCACCTATAAGGACTTCTAAAGCATGACGGTCTGAATGTACTAGATATTTTTCCCCTACTTTACATGGAAAAGTAAAGTAGGGTTTATTTTAAGCTGGGTTCATTAAGTTTCCAATGGAGGCAAGCTCCCATAGTTAATTACATCCTAAGGAATGAAATCCCTTAAGAATACTCTCGATTAAAGTAGACAATTACGGTCTCCAAAGATTTTAAGGTTAGACTATCAAAGGATTGGTTACATTTGAGAAATCAAATGAGATAGGTCAGAAGGAGAGACTTATTTTGGAAGCCAAAAAAGATAAGTAGGGAATGCTCATGATATTAAGAAGCCTAGTGAGCATTCCAATCTATCCTATGGTTGGGCTTTATATGTTTAAAATTGATAAGATTGATTTTATTAAAGTTGACATTTTATTAGAAAGTTAGGACTTATAATCCCATAATACAAGATTGTAGAAATGCCGAAGAGGTGAGGATTTATGCTTGTAGCCTAAAAAAATAGCTATTTTAGATCCTAAGCTATAGAGCTTTGGTGCAAATGACAGGTACGACCTAAATCTAAGTGAAGATGAGTATATAGTTTACCTCCATAAGAGAGGATAAATCACATGACTGCTGGACTTATAATCGCCTGGAGTAGCAGCCAGCTAACTCCTCCTATACTAAAATAATATGATCAAGTCATATGTTTTGCAAGATGGTTAGGTTGTTATCATTTAGAAAGAGACTAAAGTCCTTAAATCCACTCCCTAAAGAGACTAGAGCATGAGTGGTATAAATAATGACTTAGTCTAATGTAAAATCTTTTCAAAATTTATTTAATTTTTTAGACTTTATTTAGACAAAGGTTTGGGATTTTTATACACCTAAATTCATGATGAAATTAGATTATTGGCTAAATCAACGAGAAAGGGGTGTTTTCCATCACAAGGGAGGTCCTCACAGGTCAAGCATTCCCTTATCATGCAATGATGGAAATCCCCTATTTTCAAGAGAGAAATAATATGATATACATGTTGTAAGACATTCAACCATTCAGCTAAAGGGTTGCTAAATCTTTTAATTATCTTGATTATGTCCTAAGATTTATGGTGAGGATGTTAATTATTTTAAAATCAAGTTATGAATTATTAATTAGGGTAGAAAAGTTAATTTTATCCTAAGAGCCTACCGCATCCATGCCATACATTCAAACATCAGTCATAAAGAAACTATGAAAAGCATGTTGTTTCTAATCCGCAATCTAAACACAACATTAAATAATTTTATAGACTACCATAAAAGAATAAAAGGTCGATGCAATCGAGTACCACCGTATAACCTAAATAGGGAAAATGGGTAGATGAGCTCAACCCTTATATAACAAGGTATATAAAAGAATAATTATAATTATAAATAATAAATGTTATGGAGGGTCTTTAAGTCTTCATTCTTCATATCTCCTTCATTTCTTCATATCTTTGCTCCTTTTGATGTGGTAGGCTTCAAGGCATCACATGGCTCCCTAGGACTAAGCCTTCTAGGAAATGCTCATCATAAACTCCTATAGCATTAATCCTAATTTCTAATGCAAAATTATATTAAAAATAGAAAAAGTAAATCTAACTACAATTGCAAAATAAGTGTTAGCTAAACACACATACAACCCAAGCAGTTATATCATAATTTAGACTTAGCACTATGCACATGGGTAGCCAAGCCCACCTGTCCTTTCTTGGATTATACTTAAGGGCTTAAGCAACCTACAAAGAGAGCATCTATATTTATTTTTAAGTGGCCCCTTTAAGCACAATCCCCTACAAAAGATATGAATAGGCTAATAACAACCTAACATCCAGTCTACGCAACATACACCCTAACATCTAGTCTAAAACAATACATCACATATAAAATATACATCAAACCATGCACCACCCTAACATAAGGCTAGAAGTTGTGACTTAATCTTATGTGTGTGTATTAAGGCTAGTGTGTTATGTCCTAACTAAGCTTTAGACCTAAGCTTTTCTAATTAATAGAGGATTTAATTTAAAGGGTGGTTTTATTTTAAGTGGCTTAGTTGATTTGCAAATTTTAATTTGTGACTTGTCTTGTTTCATATGACCTACACTTAATATCTAAGTGTTATAAAGAGAAGAAAAAGGATTACTCTCTTTCATCCCTATTTTAAGCCATTTCAAGAGAATGTTAATTTATTTTAGTTCTCTTTCATGGAATGGCTTGTTACATATTTTAATTAGTTCTAGGCTTAGGTTCTCTTTAAATGAACTCATTCATTAAAAAAAGGCATCTCAAGATTAATTGAAATGAACTACCATCACATGACACATGTTTGATTATTTCTTTCCATCATATTTAGCATGCATATGGTTAAGTCCTAAACATACTTATACATACAATTTATATGTTAGCACACTTGAATAATGAATGTAAGCAAATGCATTTGGAGTTGATGTTTCATTTAGTTGAATTATTTTATCATATTAATTTAATGCTCTATCTAAATTCTTATACAAAAGCATAAGCAAAGAGCTCCAAATTATAAGGTTAGTCAATTCAACCACTTGAAATAAAGTATGAATGCATGTCTTTTTAATAGAAAATGGGGAGGATTTTCATTCATTAGTCAAATGTACACACAAATGTATAAAAGTTTTAAGCAAGTATGTCATCGTTGTTTTACACCAAGGGAGTGAGGTAGGAACCTCCTTAGGGCAACTTAATGTCATGCATCCCTGGGATGTCCAGACTAATATACCCACTATCCTCAAATACATATGGATGTAAAATCAACTATTGGAATGAGAATCATGCAAAAGTAAAATTTGGTTTGATTAAATTATAGTTTTCATCCACTAGTTGTATCACACATGCACACACACACACACACACACACACACACACACACACACACACACACACACACACATATATATATATATATATATATATATATATATATATATATATATATATATATATATATATAAGAATTTTAAGTAGGTACATTGCCATTATTTCGCACCAAGGGAGTGAAGTAAGAACCTCTTTAGTGCTACTTAAAGCCGCACATCTCGAGAGATGCCCAAACTAATATACATGCCATTCTTATGTATATGTGAATGTACAAAGCAACTATATAAATGAAAATTATACAAAAGTTGGATTCAATTTAATTAATTTGTTTGTGTAAATGAATTAAAATGCTATCTAAATTCTAATGTCAAAGATGCATAACAATGAAATCAAGCAGGTACGTCAC
The DNA here is from genome assembly GCA_021442155.1 of Cymbidium sinense. Lineage (NCBI taxonomy): Eukaryota > Viridiplantae > Streptophyta > Magnoliopsida > Asparagales > Orchidaceae > Cymbidium > Cymbidium sinense. The sequence goes on along the minus strand of CM038219.1, from coordinate 147,505,578 downwards.
CATTATTTTACACAAAGGGAGTGAGGTAGAAACCTCCTTAGGGCTACTTAAAGTCATGTGTCCTTGGAATGTCCAGACTAATATACCCGTTAACCTTCTTACTTATGTAAGAAAGAAACTTCACTTCATATACTAAGCTTATATTCACATACACTTCCTATATATATATATATATATATATATAAAGGGATAACACATATTATTATTCATTAGCAGGCTTTTGAAAATATATTTGAGATTTAATAGTGATAATAGCCACACATACATATTTTTAATTAAGTCAACACATACATATTTGGCATAAAGGGAATCATTTATTTTCAGTTGATTTTTGAAGCAATGAATGCATGAATCAAGTAACATACAATACTTTAATATGATTGGATATAAATAAAGAAGTGCAAGCATGCAATCTCATTCAATCCAACTAATTCCTAAGGACAATCACATTAAATAAGATCATTTAAAGTAAATCAAAGCTTGTAATTAAGTTAGTTCCTTTATTTGATTTGATTTAAGAAATATGAGAAAGATTCAATCATTATTGCTCCTAGTCCATTCCCATGTTTGTAATTTAATTGGTTCAATGAAAAGGTAATTAGGTGAATTTTATGGATTAATTAAGTGTGATATGAATTAAATCAATTAATTAACCTTACCTATGTTTCCTTAAAGTAATTAACCAATTAATTATGAGACAACATGATATACACATGAACTAGAATTTAAATCAGCAATGACCCTAAGAAATAAAAGGTCTAATGTAATTGGGTCACAATTAGTGCTTAATTAGATTAATGAACTCAATTAAATACTCTTATGGCTTCCCCACACATGTAGGTTGGCCATAATTTCCTTAAATAGCTTTAGGTTATTAAACACTTAAAGATCTTTCCAAGAAACCTAATTAGATAAGTTCTAGAATAATTATGATTTCAATTTGATTAATCAAGTATTTAATTAATGAATTAAAACATTAATTAATCCCAAATTAATTAATCTCAAGTCAAGTGAAATGAACTTAGAGAAAAGAATGGGAAAGAGGTCTCAATCTCATTCCCTATGTCCATCCACTATCTCCAATGATTATCAAGCTTAGATGATTTTCTTACTATTTAGAATATTAATTAATTACTTAATTAATTAAGAGAGTAATTAAGGCTTATACAAGAATTTTCTAATTAACCAAGCAATAAATCTCAAGAAAATTATGGGAGGCAGAGGTCATCATGGAACATATGGAGGAATAAGATTTACCATCAGATAAAATCTTAACAAAATTTGATGATCAACTTATTAATAATTATGTTCAGATACTTGAATTCCAAATGTGGAAATTAGAATGTAAAATATCATATGGTAGCAAGGTCTTGGCGGAATTATAGAAAGTAAAGTATTATCTCAATGGCGAAGCCGATGAAGACGAATTACCTTCCATGATTTTCTATGGGAGATACAGGCTCAACAAAGACCACAACCTTATATGATTACTTCAAAGAATAACAACATAGCTTTAGTTCATTTCCTACACTAAGCATAACCAGATAAGATCAAAATTATAACAACATAAAATATTATTTTAGATCAAAATAACTTATTAAAACATAATAGATCAAGATATAGAGATCATAGGCAAAGCATACAGACATGGACTAGAGAAAAGATAAGTTTAGTAACTTCTTCACTAATCTTCTAAGAGAAATGCTTAGATGGGATTTCTACAAGCTCTACCCCCTTCTATGGCCTTGTTTCCACTTAAGTAGCCTTATGAAGATTTTGTGAATATCTAAGTTATTTGAATATGATGTAAGTGCTGGCGTCATTATGTTATTATCATCATTGCTTTTGTCATTAATTTGTTATCATCATTGCTTACGTTTGTGTGTCATCGAGCAGCTTTGCTTCTAGTTTCTCCTTACAGATTGTAAGGTATTTTTCTTTTGCAGAATATGTAGTTATGTAATTTTTCTTTTTGTAATTTTTTATAGAAATTTTCTTTTACCTCTCTGATTGCTCATACAGTTTTTTTAAGAGTAAGTTGGTCCATTTTTGATACATTACTTCATGGATCCTTTTTGTTCATTATCTGTAGTGACTGTAAATGAATAGTTCATTTGAGCAATGATAAACGTATATGTTAGAAACATCTATTTTTTGTTTCTTTCCATATTTGATAAAGTTTGTCTTCTTCATATCTCTTTGAAACTTTCTTAATTTCCATATATTTGGGTAGATATGGTTCGCTACTAATACTGAGTTGTATTATTGTGATTGTTCCTTCATTGATTTCTAAATATGTCTGGAATAATTTAGCATAAAGGTTCTAATATTTTAGAATTGGTTGGAATGTTTCTACTGCTTCAATAATTATTTTGGATAATTGACTGATTGTTTGGAGACTTTCTAAATATATTAGTTTTACCATTACACTGAGATATAAGTGTTGCATTAATTTTGGGTCAGTATCCCCATAAATGTAGCATACATTCATGTTTCCTTATGTATGGAAATATATTTGAGAATGAATTTGTTCTTGAAATAGAGAAAATTGCTACCATTCTTCTACTATTTCAAGTATGTTTTTAAATTCCTTTATCTTTGGTTCTTTTTGTAAAATGGAATAGTAAGAGTCTATAGTTGTATTTTTATTATTACTTGAAAAAGGAAGTATCTTCTTTATAATTGCATAATGTTTGTAATTGTGCAATAGAAGGTAATTCATCTTCATCAGCTTCACCTTGAGATAATTCCTTTACATTATGTAATTCCACCAGGATCTTGCTACCATATGATAATTCGCATTCTAATTTCCACATTTAGAATTCAAGTATCTGAACATAATTATAAATTAGTTGATCATCAGATTTTATTGAGATTTTATCTCATGGTAAATATGGTTCCTCCATATGTTCCATGATATCTGGCATTTGTAGATCATTATCTTGTTCGGTGCTCATATCCTGTAAAATTCTCATGTTAATGTATCAACAAAATAATTAAATTTTCCTTCTATATATTTAATGTCAAAACTATATGCAGAAAACCAACATTACCAACAAATAAGTCCTTTATTGGGTGATGAATCAATTATTTTTCATTTAATAAAAGTGATCATAGTTTTGTTATCAATTTGTATAATAAAATGTTCATTTAAAAATATTTCAAATTTTTTGATTGCCTATTTATTAGCTAAGAGTTCTTTTTCATTAATATAATAATTTTGTTCTGAAGTGTAAGTTCTAGATGCTTATCTACAGATCATTTATATATTATGTCTTTGTGCTTTTAAGATAGCACCCAACACATATCGGTATCGATTTTGATGATTAATTTTTCTCCATTATTGGGAAGGTGTAATTTGGGAGGTTTTTATAGGTTGTTTTTATTTGTTGTAAAATATTATCATCATTTATATCCTAGCTCCATGCCATATTTTTTCTTAGCTTCTTTTGGAGAGGATCACGTAATGTGGCTAAATTTTGAATAAAAGCTTCTGCATAATTTATACATCCTATGAATTGGTGTAATGCTTTTTGATTATTAATGATGGAGAATTTATAAATTTTTTGTAAAATGTGATCTTGTAATTCAATGGCCCCTTGATCAATTTTTAATCCTAAGAAGTCTATTTGATGTGTTACAAATACTGCCTTTTTCTTACTTAAGGCAATGCCATGTTTATAGGCTTTTGTGCAAATAAGATTAAATGTTTTAGACTTAAAGGGAGTGTGTTGCTAAAAATAAGAATATCATCTACATATATTAAAAGAAAGTATTAAGTTTAGCAAATAAACAATCCATTCTTTGCTGAAATATTTGAGGCACATTTTTTAAGCCGAAGGGCATTACATTCCATAATAATTTCCTTGTGGTGTTCTAAATGTTGTTAACTCTTTACTGTCAGGATGCATTTTAATTCTAAAAGCAGGATTTATAATCTAGTTTAGAAAATCATCGCACTTTTGATTTGATTAATTAGTACTTCTTTATTAGGTAAAAAGTACTCAACAAATTTCATATTATCATTGAGTTTTTTATAATTAATTGCCATTCTAGCTTTGTCGCATACTTATTGAACATGATTTCTAACAAAGAAGGTAGGGCTACTACTAGGACTATGGCTTGGTTCAATGAGTTGTAATTGTAATAATTCAGAGATTTGAAGTTTGAATTCCTTTTTATCATCGATGGTGTATTTCAAGGGTCTAACGCTGGTAATTAGCGTAGGATTAATTGGTTAAATGCGGGCAACTGGTTCATCTTTGTTCCAAAATTATAAAGGATTTTCAAAATGGTTTTGGAAAATAATCATTCAACTAACTATTTTAATTATTGAAGTTTGTCAAAGTCAGTAAAAAGGTATAAATGTGTACCAAATTTTGGTTGATGAGTTGAAAGATGGGTTTGAATTAGGGAATCTAAATCACCACGTTGGCTACAACAAAGTAAAGGATTAGTGGGGTCATGATATTATGGGTTAGTAATAAAGGGGCAAATAAGTGTATGTTTGCAAGGGGTAATTAATTCAATGTGCTCAGCATATTGTGTAAAGGAATACATGGACTTAAATAAATTATTGCCAAGGATGAGGTCAAGACCAAGATCATCCAGACACCATAAATGAGGTATTTCGTTGAGGGTTTCACAGAGTAAGATATATTTACTAGACCAATAATGAGTAAGGGTATGAAGACCATGGAAGGTATCAAAAGTAAATTATCATGTTAAGGAGGAATATGTGGAGGAAGGATATAACAATTTCCAATGGTAATATCGCTATCGGTGTCACATAAAGCATGATTAAGAATAGATCATAATTCAAAATATATAATTCAATTTGAATATAACTATGAAAATTAACTATGGTGTCGAGGAATAATTGAAGAGTTAATTCAGACAGAAGAATCAATAAATTGAATAGTATATAATTGTAGAAAATCAATGCATACTAAAATTCATCCTTTTTTGGTGTCATCAATTAAAAAGGTATGTTGAAAGTCTATTCATTGATTTTGAATATCCCAAAAGCCAAATAAAATATTATTTTCAGTTTGACAGTGATGTTTATTCTCGTGATAATCTTTATATACATCTGGTTCATTTTGTTGATTTTGTAAATTCAAAGCGATTAAGAAAACATCAATATGAGAGCTATGTGATCCTATGTATAATAAAATAGGGTGTATATTATCAGGTGAGATGTAATAACCTTTAAGAATTAATTGATTATTTGCATATTATAATTTTCTTGAATCGAGAAATCTTCTTGGTTGAATAATAAGATCTTTGTTATGTTCATTGAAGGAAAGTATTTTTCTAGGTATTCTAAAACTATGACTTCTGATATTACTACTTTCACCCATATCTAATGCTAACTGATCAGGTGGAGGTGTTAAATTTGTATAATCTACTTCATCAAGATGGATAGTTTGTCCTATATGAGAGAACATATAATCTATATGAATAGGTTCGTTATGTGATCTAAATACAACAGTATTATGATTTTTAATATAAGCGTATGCTACTTGATATGTGATGCAATATGCAACACTTCCTTGCCTTAATTGAACTAGATCTAATTTATGTTTAAAAGTAAGAGTTTTGTCTATATGTCTATCATTAATATTTATGGCATAATTCAAATGTAGGTTAAACATTTAAGTTTGATAACATAAGTTTCCTTGAATGACTTTGAATAAAGCATCTTTTTTAGAATGAATAATTTGATCATCATATATCCATAAGGTTATAAGGTCATTTATGCCTTTGTAAAAGTATGCTTTGATTAGTATTTATATACCTCCCAAAGATACATGTCTATATTTTTCTAGGTGAGGAATTTTTTTTAAGTCTTGATTTCTCATAGTGTGATTATATAATAGAATTTTTGTACTTCTTTGAGATTTAGTTATTTTAATAGGATACTCTCCTTATCTAAAACTATAATGAACTACTTTTTTCCAATTTAAAATTGGCATATCAAAACAATCTTTTGTTCTTAAAGATAATATTCTTTTTCGAATCTTCTTACATTCTTCCTCTGAAAGAGTTAATTATCTACTGAATTCAGATTGATTATCAATTATTTCAACTATATTATTTATATTCATTTGGACTTTAGACATTTAATCAGAATATAAATATTCATTTAAATCATTATCACTATTATAATAACAATATTGATCAATAAGTTCTTCATGATTAGATAGTTTATAAATTTCTATGTTTGAGTTGATTTCAAAAATATCAAATATAGGTTCAAGTTCTTGTTCGTTATAATTTGAACAAATTTTCTTCCCGAGACTTTTGTTCTTTTTAAACATTCATTGGAATAATGTCCATCTTCTTTGCATAACTAACATTTAAATTTTTTAGTTTTTATTAAATTATTTTAGTCTAAAATTTCTTTTCTTTAAATTCAGTTTATTTTTATTTATTTTCATAAATAATTTTTTCTTTTTATTACATGTTGATCTTGTACATGAGGAAGATGTATTTTTGGAACATTCCCATTGATGTGCTACAAGATCATTTTTAGCAAAACAGAAAGATTGTTTATATTTTTTATTTTGTTGATGTAAATCTATTTGTTGGTAGGCTTCTCTAATTTTTCTTTAGTAAATAAAACTCTACTTCCTAATTCTTATGTCTGTAGGATATTGTTGTAGAAATTGATTACTCCATATTATGTTATATGGTTTTGGTAATTTATAAAAGAATGTATCTAGATATTGATTCCATTCGAGTGTAAGAATATCATAAAAGAACTATTAATATTTGCAACTATAATCATTTAAATAACAAATATTACAAATGCTAAGAATGGTGAGTTTTTGATTTGCAATTTTAGATTATTTTTTAGATTTTTCTTCTTCAGTGGTGAATATAATTCTGTATCCTAAAATTTCACTTTTAATATAATCCGCATAGAATCTTACCCATTTTCCTGGTATACCTATAGTAGTTTCGGCCAAACTAGTGTTTCTAATTTATTATTTTTTGGTTTGAAGTGAGTCCAAGAAACCATTTTTTTAAATACCAGTTAAAGTATTTTCAATGAAGTTATAGGCATCTTCTCCTTGGAGATTATAATTATAAATAGCTAGACTATTTTTTATTGTACATTTGTCAATTATTTCTATTATATTTTTATAATCTAAGTTTAAGTAAATTCCATGTCTGATTGGTTCATGTGATCATTCTTTTTGTGTATTGGTTATTGGAATATTTCTAGGTGTTAGAATTCCTCTAACACTAGGTGGTAGATGTCTTGTAGTTGATGTAGTGGAAGAGCCTACAATACTAGTATTTGGTAATGTTGTAGGTGAGGATATTTCCGAGAGGTCTATCTATAGATGGCGATTGTGGAGTATTATTCATAAATTGATGTTGATGCAAGACATAAATTAATTCATCTATGTCTTGTGAGTCATTGATATTTATGATTTCATTTATTCGTATAGCTCCTTGTATATTACTTTTGCTTGGTGTTTGTATATTATTTTGTTTAGATGATGGATACTAGGACAAATTTTCTTGAGGTTTTATTTCTTGTAAATCTAATTCAATATAGACACATTCTGCTGATATAGTGGCTATCACAATATTATTATTAAAAATTTGTTGATTTTTTAATATTCTTTTTCCTAGTTTAGATATATTAATAGTACGGTCAATCCATGTAATGGGTTTATATCTTTTTTGTAATAAGGTTTTAATTATTTTTTATTTTGGTATACTGAATTTCATTTAATTCATGAATCACTCATTGATATTTTTCTGAAGTTGAACTAATACCTAACTTATAGTGTTGTTTTATTATCATATAACTAGTGATTATCCATTCATTAAAGTTTCATAAAGGTGCTTTAATATGGAAAATTTGTTCTTCTGTAAATACTTCTTGTTGATTTTTGGCAATATTGATTTTTAATAAATCTAGGAGGCATTTAAATTATTTATCTAAATATTCTTTAGTGAGATTTATCATTAAAAGAGAATATATCTGCTTTTAATTTCAATCGTTTCTTCCTTTCTTTTTCTTCCCTAATTTCATATTCATATGATGGGAAATTACTTTCATAAGAGTAGCTTAGTTCACATAAACATGCATAATTGGGATCACAATTGAGCATGTTTACCTTTTGTGTAGATCATCGTGGCTCTGATGCCATTTTTGTCAGAGGTTCTACCTTATTTTTTGTAGAATTTTGTTCTGTAATTTTAAATGATTTTTGCTAGGAATTTTGTGATTATTTCTTTACTAAGTAATTTAACAATATTGACCAATATTTATAGTAATAGGATTCTATAATTTTAAATGAAATTATTACCAGCCTCCACTACCTTAGCCTCCTCCTCATACTCTCAGTGCCATACCCACCCCTAGTGTGCGAGGCTCGAACCTCCAACATCAAGTAGCAGTAGACTATACTCGGGATAGCCAAGTAGTGCAACCACCAACCAAGCCTAGCCTCCACTCCCCCCATTGTACCTACTACTTCAGCCATCATTCCTACTTCAACTAGGTCTTCTTCTATTAGACATCTTGTATCAATAGATGAGGACATCAAATCCCTCACACCACTTACTTTACTAGATTTCTACTATGCCTCCTTTTAAATCTAAGAAATCGAGGAATAAAGCTAGTTTGAATTACATCTGTGCCACTTTTGATGGGTTATCTAATTCTACTCTTTTTAAAAACTCTTCAAGTCTTAATAATTATAACAACTTTGATCTTCATCTTTCTTATTCAGAGTTGGACTTTCCATCTCTGAATAGTATGAGTTGACCTCTTTAGATAGACTTGGAATCATCTGATTCTGAAGGTCCTATAAGAGAAGCTGCAGGTATGCCTAACGAGCAGATCTTCATCAGTGAAAGTTGCCATCTAAATTAAACATATATGATGCCATTGTCTTATCCAAAAAGATGAGAGAATCATTAATCAAGGCCCTTCTTGATCCAAAAATATGCTTAGCTCAACTAACTATTGTTTGAGAGGAGGCACATTATTTAAGATAAGCCCAGGGAGTCACATTCAATGATGAAAACTTTTTTCTGAGATATAGATCTCTCTACATTACAATGAAATTGGGAAGATTCATACTTTCTGGGGTGTTGGTTGATCTAGGTGCATCAGTAAACATTTTGAGCTTAAAAACCCTTGCTTATTTGAGAATTAACATCTCTAAGCTTCGAGGAGATTGAATGATGTTAAGAGGATTTAATGAACAAGGCGAGAGGGATTTAGGGTCCATGGTGTTACCTTTGGAAATAGGTGACTAGAAGACTAAGCCAAGTTCTATATAATTAATTTGAATACATCATTCATCAGTTTGCTTTGGATATACCTAAATAAGATGGTTTGATCCTCTCTTCATCAGTACATCAAGTTTCAAAGAGAAAGAATCGAATATTATGTCAAAGATGAAAAGCCATTCTCAGTTAGAGAGGTCGAGATATATAAATATGTGACCTACTATCTTCCTCAAAATCAAATTATCTATTTTCACAAACTTGGCCAAAATTCAAATACAAAAGAAAAAGAAAAAGAAGAAAATAAAAGAAAAAATAAAAATAAAATAAAAGAAAAGAGAAAAAAAAGAAAGTATAAGTGAGCAAGAAAGGGACACTAAGGAAGAGGTAGAGCTACATGTTACATTCCACCCATAGTTCATTTCACCATACGGACATATGCATAAGATGACTCGACCTCCATCAGGCAGAGGCAGAGGCAGATATAGAGGAAGTTCCAGAAGAGGAATACCCCATTGTTGGTATCCATCCAATAGGGACTATGTTCCAGTTCATAGGAGTAATCCTGCTATTCATATAGACTTGGAATCTAGCTCAGAGGATGAGTCTCATGTGATTAACACACCAGCCAACCTCTCTCAGTTGGTCTCATTGGAGGTGACACTCAAGCTAGATAGTGATGAAGACCAGGCATCCGAACAAAGCATGAATGTATTTGAATCAGGATTATGTAAGACCATTAGGCAGCAGTTGGGAACCTTTCTCTAACCTCACTTTCTTCTCAAAAAATTTAGGGTTTGGTAGTTAAGGAAGCCCCTTGATCTTCCATGGATGTCAATCCAAATAGATTTCTGATGGGATCATCATCCTCAAGTCAAAAGCAGATGTAAGACTTGAAGTAAATTCATATAAAGACTTAATGGAATTACCTTTTGATTAGTACTTGCCTTATGTTCATAATCTTGTAAAGAAAGGTTTGATTCCTTACACATGGTCCAAGCACAGGTCAGAGTATTTTGAGAAGTTATGGAACAACAAAGCCAAGGATGCACAATCAAGACCAGGACAAGGATTCAATACAATGGGTCCAGTCAATGATGATTGTTGTCACCAATCATCTAGAGCCTGATAGAATCTTCTAAAACCATACTAACTCTTATGAGGATATGTGTTTAGAAGCTTCAGATGATCCTGAGGATCTTCAAATTAAATATGCACCTCCAAAATTTGAAGAAGAAATCCATTTAACTATCAACAAGCTCAAAGAAATCAAACTTGGGATAGAAGAAAATCCACGCCCCACATACATTAGTTCTCTGTTGAATGAAGAAGAAACCAATGACTTAGATAGGTTGTTGATTGATTTTAAGGACAAGTTTGCATGGAGCTATGAAGAGATGCCCGGATTATCTCTTAACATAGCAGTCCATAAACTATCGAGAATGATAACCCTATTAAGAAAGCTCCTAAATGCATGCGATTAAAAATAGAACAACAGGTCATTTCTAAAGTCAAGAAACTAATCGATGCTAGTTTCATCAGAGAAAAAAAATACCTTACCTGGTTAACCAGTGTCATGCTAGTTAGGAAAAACAATGACCAAATTCGCATATGCGTCAATTTCAGGGAGTTAAATATGGCATTTCCTAAGGATGAATTTTCCTTCCTATACCAAAGTTAATGGTGGACATTGCCTCATCTCATGTAGTATTCTCCTTTATGGATAGGTCATCTAGCTACAATCAAATCAAGATGGCCCTTCAGGATGAAAGGAACGCTAGTTTTTGAACCTCGATCAGAATCTATTATTATAAGGTCATGTCTTTCGGCCTTAAAAATTGTTAGTGCTACATACCAGTGGGACATGAGTCAGATCTTCAATGAACTCATCCATCATCAAGTTGAATGCTATGTTGATGATATGGTAGTAAAATGCAAAGAAAAGGCAGACCATCCCTTTGACTTGAGAGTGGTTTTCGAATGGTTAAGATAATTCAATCTCAAAATGAACCCCAAAATGTGCATTTGGGGTAGCTTCAAGAAAGTTCCTTGGGTTTGTTGTCCAACACCAGGGAATAGAGATAGACCTAGAAAAGATCAAAGCTATCTTAGAAATGCTACCCCCTAAAAGTTTAACTCAACTCAGATCATTCCAAGGGCAGTTGGCATATCTAAGATGCTTCAACTCAATCTATCGAGAGATGCAAGCCATTTTTAGCCCTTGTCAAAAAGGATGCCAAGTTCAAGTGGGATGATAAGTGTGCATGCTTTTGAAGACATTAAATAGTATTTAGTAAAGCCATCTGTTCTAGTAGCCCTTATCCCGGGAAAGCCACTTATCCTCTACACTGCTACATTGGATGATTCCCTTGGTGCTTTGTTGGCCCAAACCAATGATAAAGTAAAGGAGAACCCTCTCTACTACCTCAGTCATCATCTGGTCCCAGCTGAAGTAAACTACCCACCTTTTTTTAGAAGCATTGCCTAGCTCTCATCTTCGCATCCTAGAAGCTATGACACTATATGCTTTCTCATAAGGTGAACTTGATCTCTAGGATCTATAAACTATAATATCTCATGACATGGCCGTTATTTGGATGATTGGCGCTTTGGTCCATGATTTTATCATAATTTGATTCATATTTATACCCCTCCGTGCTGTGAAAGGACAAGCACTAGTAGATTTCTTAGCAGCACACCCACCTCTGCGATTCTTCACTTAGTGATGACCTCCTGGATGAACAAATCATGAACTTTGGGAATACTAGCATTCATTGGTGGGAGATGTATTTTGATGGTGCAGCTTCCTTTCAAAAAGGTGAAGAACCACTATCTACTCTTCCAAGAAAAGCAGGGGAAGGAATCATTCTTTAACTCCAGATTATGATGTGATGAGATTCTCATACCATCTCTCTAATCCATGCACCAACAATGAAGCTGAGTATGAGTCTTTGATTGCTGGTATGGAGTTACTTATCACAGTGTGTTAAAAGCATCAATATTTATGGGGATTCTTAGGTGGTCATTAACCAGATTATTATATCTTATAAGATTCTAAAACTTAGGCTTCATCACTATCATGAGTACACCATGAAGCTGTTGGCCCAAATTCCTTAGGTCACTATCTACAAGATCCCTCGAGGAGAGAACATAGTAGCAGATGCTTTAGCCAAACTCACCAAGGAGTTGGCATGTCTAGAAGATAAGTCCATTCCAATAAGGGTCCAAAATAGACAAGTCTTATCCCTTATTGATGCTGAACTCATCGAAAGATTCTCTCTTGAAAAGGAGGTTACCATTGCTAAAAGACGAGTCAAATTGGAGGCACATTCAAGGATTACCTAAACATAAGCAAACTACCTCAAGAGAAATCACAAGCCCATCAGATGAAATAGAGATCTCTCCTATGCTCTCATGGATGGCACCTTGTACCGATGGTATTTCAATCATATGTGATTATGTTATTTAGACAAATGAAGCCCTTAAGATCATGACTGAGGTACATTCAGGTCTATGTGGAGCACATCAATCTGGTCCAAGATGAAAGCAAAGATCAAGGACTAGGATACTACTGGCCTATGATGATTATAGACTGCATGGATATAACTAAGAGATGCCATCAATGTCTGGTACATGATGTAGTCTTACATCAACCACCCAATATTCTACACCTACATTAGCCTCATGGCCATTTGAGTGTTGGGGTACCGACATAGTGGGTCCAATCGATCCTCCTTCTTTTAAGGGTCACCGATTCATTCTAGCACTGACTACTTTTCTAAGTGGGTGAAGGCAATCCCACTCAGAGAGGTCACAACTCAACATGTGCTCTAGTTTTTCAAGAACCATATTGTATATAAGTTTGGTGCCTCGATGAATTATATCCAATATTGGTACTGCATTCAAAAGCACCAAGACCAACAGCTTCGAGATATTACATAGATTGGAGATACTCTACTATCTACTATCCCAGGACAAATGGCCTAGTAGAAGCATTCAATAAAACTCTCATCCATATACTAAAGAAGACACTCGACGATAAGAAGAGATAGTGGCATAAGCAGCTAGTTGAAGCTTTATGGGCATACAACACCACATATAGAACTCCAACCCAATCTACCTCATTCTCCTTAGTGTATGTATTTGAAGCTATTTTACCATTAGAAGTCCAACTTCCATCATTAAGGATAGCAATGAGTAATAAATCACTACTAAATAGAATGCCAGGTTGCGATTAGAAGAGCTTGAAGGTTTGGAGGAGAGATGCCTACGGGCATACCAGAATCTTGAGTTATACAAAGCCAAGATGATTCAAGCTCACAACAAGCTGGTCCGCCCTAGAGCTTTTCAAGTTGGAGAACTTATTCTAGTTCTAAAGAGACTAATTATTACCCATCGAAAGATGGAATGCAAGTTTGAACCCACTTGGGAAGACCCTTTTATCATAAAGAAGGCCTACCAAGGAGTATCTTATCAACTATTAATTGTAAAGGAGAAACACGATGCTTCCAATCAATGGGCTCTATTTGAAAAAATAATATCCATAAAATCACATTTGAAAATAATTATCCTCAAAAATTTCATTCCAATTCGTCTAAATATTCTCTTCATTCAAAGCTTTGTTTGCTTGTTTGTGAATCTGCCATGACGTGTTTAGGTTAGGTGTAAGAGAACCCAAGCAGCATCTTATCCCTTCATAACACAAACTCAAGCTACATTCAATTCCCTAGTGCTACTAGATTAGGTGTAAGAGAACCCAAGAGGCATCCTATTTCAACTAATACAACTAAATTAGGTGTAAGAGAACCCGAGTGGCATTCTTTCTTGGTGGAGTAACACTTCTACATATTTAGGTTAGGCTTAAGAGAACCCAAGAGGCATCCTATCCTTCTTTCAAAACACAAACACAAACACATATCTTTTGTCTCAAGCTATTTTTGATGTGGGAGCAAGCCCTCGTGGCACTCACTTATTAGCTGCTCTAGGTCAGGTTGACACGCTACCTTGTTAGTATATCACCTTAGTGGTCAATTGTTTGGTGAATGTGAGTCCCCACACTTTCTTTTTTATTTGACCATTGCAAACCAATGAGTGCCTTGTTAGTTTGGTAGGCCTAATTGTGTGGCCCTAAGCTACCTCATGTTGAGTTGTTTAAGAGGATATAAGCCTACATGCTTTCTTCTTGAACTAGCCATCATGCACTAATTAGGTCAGTATATTTAAGGTTTAGGACTTCCTTTCCTCTCAACTACTTTGAGTTGATATAAGTCTCCAAGTGGCATTCATTCGGTAGGGGTCGGATCGTTGGTGAAGATAGACTATCCGCAATTAGTTCCAGTAGGAAGATGTGAGTCCCATGCATTCTTCCAAGGTTGATGATAGCCAATGGGCATCTGGGTTGGTTGATGTTTCTATGCTAACAATGACTCACTTGGTGGATACACTCTTGGTAGATATGAGTCCCCGCTTTCTCCTTGAGTTGCCACCAATACTTATAGACTTTATCTTCTTCAAGGTTTTGGATAAAGCCCTTAGTTTCCCCTCCCGTGGGCACTCTACTTGGATTACATCCTTTGGCCCCATTTAGACACTACCGAGGTTACTCCTGGATTGGACAGTTCCCCTTTCTTAGTAGCCGCCCCTATGGTTGGAGAATTTGTTTCTCCCTTAGACTAGTAAATCTAAGATAGGTCTAGGATGATATAAGCTCCTTCTTAATATGATCCCTCACAAACCAATTAGGTCCATGATAAATAAACAAACAAACAAACAAATCTATTCGGTGGATTAGAATTCAAGCCTGCCCCTTTCCCAAACTATCTTTAGGGCGGCATCAACAAAACTCCCTATAAGAATTGCTTGACTACTTTGAGTTGAGATAAGTCCTTGGGTTGGCACTCTCTTAGTAGTCACTTAGGTCAAGTTCAATCTATTTTTCCACAACAGTTGCATGGTCATTTCTCTTTGAAAGATGTAAGTCTACTTCACATTCTTTCTAGCTTGACTATAGTAAATCGACAGGCAACCTTAGGTAATGTGGACATGTTTCCTTGCTCATGTGTTGCCTTAGTGGTTATCTATTTAGAAAGATGTGAGTCTCTATGCTTTCTTCCTTGAATTGGCAGTTGTAAACCAAAATGCACCCCTTGGTTCGATAGTTCTCCCCTCGACTGGGAAACTACTGCCTTTGGATCGGTAATTTTAAAATAGGTCAAGGCTGACATGGCCCCTATTCAGTACGACCCATCATAAACCAATGGAATCCATCAAATATAATTAAACTAAAACTAGGTTTAACTATCTTTTGAGCTATTTTAAGTCCCCTAGCAGCATTCACTCAATGGTCAGCCCTAGGTTGGGTTGGCATGTTACCTTACTAATGTGTCACCCAGTGGTCTTTTATTCAAGAAGATGTGAGTCACCATGCTTTCTTCCCTGAATTGGTAGTTGTAAATCGAAAGGCACCCCTTTGGTGGATAGTCTTACTATGTGGTTGGTAGACTACCTCTTTGGATTGGTAAATCTAAAGTAGGTCCACATGGACCCCCAGTGTGATCCCTTACAAACCAACAAGGTCCATCTCAAAATTCAAAATTTTAAAATTTGAAATAAATTCAATAAACCAACCTCCCTTGTGGTGTAAAATCAAACAATCAAATCAATCAGCTTCTCTTCAATGAGATGCAAATCTTTCCAATCTCTCTAGTATAGTTAATCTAGTCCAACCCCAAACCTATTCCCCTAGTGGAATGTTCACATCTTTTATCCCAGTGGATTCCAAATTCTAATGCCTCTATGGATTTCACTACCTCTTATCCCTAGTGGATAACTGAGCCTTTTCCCCAAGTGAAAGGCTCACATACTCAATCCTGCATTTCTCCTTACTCTTATATTTTTCACCTAAGTAAAGTTGCATTGCACTAATATCTTGATTCCCTTTACACCTTAGGTTTAGGAGTAGATCATTTCTATTAGTTTTTGTGATCATTTAGACATTGTTGATCACCTCGGTCAACACTAACACGTGTGGTATGTCTTGTCAGTCACACCACACCTATTGAGTGCCCTTCATTGACCTCACTTTTGGAGTGAGCTTTCAACTTCTTCATCTTATACATAAGACTCCTCTAGATACTAAGAGTTCCCTAGTCTTAAGACACTTCTAATGATTAGGTGAACACTTAACCTAGAGACTTAGAAGAGTTAGCCATAGAATGAGTTATGTCTTAGAGGTTTAAGAAGATTTACTACCCTATAGCTTGAACCTAATCCTTGCCTCTATCCTTCAAATCAATCCAAATCAAATCTTAAATCAATTCCAACTTAATTGATTTTCTCAAATCATAAATCAATTCTAAATTAAGGCTAACCGTATTTTTTTCTTGATAAAGCCAACATCAATCAATTTTCTGATTTCAAATGACCTATTATTCGATTTCTATTCGTATGCATCTAGGAGCTTGCTTGATAGAGTTAGCATTAGGGTATATTGCTAGTTTATAGACTGCTATGCTAGGAGATAATCTTGGCATTTCTTCATAGCTCCATGCAAAGTAGTTCTTAAACTTAGTCAATAGCCTAACTAAGTCATTAGTTTCTTCTTCATTCAGCAGAGAACTGATGTATGTGGGGCATGGATTTTCTTCTATCTCAATGTTGATTTCTTTAAGCTTGTCGATAGTTGAATGGATTTTTTCTTTAAATTCTAGAGGTGCATCTTTGATTCGAAGATTATCAAAGTTATATGAAGTTTCTAAACACACCTCCTCATAAGAGTTAGTGTGGTTTGAGAAGATTTTATCAAACTCCAGATGATTGGTGATAACTTAGCATTATTCATCATCATCGAATGGACCCACTATATCGAATCCTAGTCCTAGTCTTGATTGTTCATCCTTGCTTTTGTTGTTCCATAGCTTCTCAAAATACTCCAACCTGTGCCTAGACCATATGTAAGGAATCAAACCTTTCTTTGCAAGATTATGAACAGAAGGCAAGTACCAATCAAAAGGTAATTCCATTAAATCTTTATATAAATTTTCCTCAAGTTTTACATGCTTATTGACTTGAGGATGATGATCCCAATAGAAATCTCTTTAGCTTAACATTCATGGAATATTTAGGGGCTTCTTTTACCTAAACTTTTGAGAAGAAAGTGGGTTAGAGCTAAGGTTCCCCAACTGCCCAATGATTTTTATATATCTAATTCAAATATGTTTGTGCTTTGCTTGAGGAGTATTAGTCCTGTGGCTAGTGTCACCTCCAATGAGACCCACTGAGAGGGGTTGGCTAGTGTCCTAATCACATTAAACTCATCCTTTGAGCTAGATTCCAAGTCTATGTGAATAGCAGGAGTACTTCTATGAACTGAAACATAGCCCCTGTTGGTAGGCTGCCAACCAGGGGTCTTCCTCCTCTGGAATTACCTTTGTTCTGCCTCTGTCTCTACTTGGTGGAGGTTGAGTCATCCTACCCATATGTCCGTATGGTGGAATGAACTATGGGTGGAATGTAATATGCGGCTCTACCTCTTCCTCAGTGTTCCTTTCTCGCTCACTTGTACTTTCATTTTTCTTCTCTTTTTCTATTTCTTTTTTCTTTTTATTCTTTCTCTTTTTTTTAATATTTGAATTTTGACCAAGTTCACGGGAATAAACATTTTGATTTTGAGGAAGATAGTACATCGCGTCCTCATATTTCTCAACCTCTCTAATTGAGATTAGCTTTTCATCTCCTTTTACATAGTATTTGATTTCATATCTTCAAAACTTGATGCATAGATGAAGAGAGGATGAAATCATCTTAATTCAGTGTATCCAAGGCCTACCGAATAAAGCAATCAATGATGTATTCAAATTAATTATATAGAACTTGGCTTCAGTCTTCTAGTCACCTATTTTCAAAGTTAACACTATGGAGCCTAAAGCCCTCTTTCTTTGTTCATTGCATACTCTCAATATCATATGATCTCCTCAGAGCTTAGAGATGTCAATCCTCAAATAGGCAAGGGTTTTCAGGCTCATAATATTCACTAATGCACCTAGATCAACCAACACCCTAGAAAGAAATCGCCATGTCCCTTTGTAATGTAGGGGCGGTTGTGCCCCATATCCCCAAAAGAAGGTCTTCATGGTGAATGTGACTCCACAGGCTTCTAGTAATGTGCCTCCTCTCAATAGCAGTCAACTAACCTAAGCATATTTCTAGATCAAGGAGGGTGTTGATTAATGATTCCCTCATCTCTTGAATAATATACATCATATATATACTTAGCTTGAAAACTTTCTTAGGTGAGCGGATATTGTAATCAACTCTGGGCTGATCCTCCATAAGTATATCCATGGGTAGAGCATCCTGTTGAGGGCTTCTTGATCACTAGAACCAATGACTTATTTTTTCTTATCTAGTGGTGTTGCCCTAGGAGGTAGAACCTTACCACTATAGAAGTTAACTTTGGTGATCTCTTATGATAGGTTAGTGGACGATTCTGCTCATTAGGCATACCTATAACTTCTCTTATAGGACCCTCAGAATCAGATGATTCTAAGTATATCTCAAGAGGTGACCCCATATTATTTAGAGAAGGAAAGTCCATCTCTAAATAAGAAAGAGGATGATCATAGTTGTTATAATTATTAAGACTTGAAGAGTTTTCTAAAAGAGTAGAATCAGATAACCCATCAGAAGTGGCACAGATGTAATTCAAACTAGCTTTATTCCTCGATTTATTAGTTTTAAAAAGAGGTACATAGTAGAAATCTAATAAAGTAAGTGGGGTGAGGGATTTGATGCCCTCATCCACTAATATAAGATGTCTACTAGAAGAAGAACTAGTTGAAGTAGGAATGCCGACAGAAGTTGTAGCTCCAACAATGGAATAGAGGTTGGAATTGGTCGGTGGTTGCACTAATCAGCTATCCCAAGCAAGAATGGGATGTTGTTGTTGTTGAGCTCCCACTTTCCCCAAGTTGTATTTAGCAACTTAAAAATATTCTATGATGTTGGAGGTTCAAGCGCCTCAACTGTAAGGAAAGTTTTTGATTTTAGAAATAATCTTTTAGAGGTTGGGATAAAGAGATATTTCCTTTCTTTTATTGTGAGGATCACATGTATCCCCAAGAATTACTTTTACATAATTGCATGGTTGTTCTACTAGATATTCTTTAGGGATAACTATAGCACCTAACTTATAGCTATGCTCAATCCTATCCTTAAATATAAAGCAATCATCCTAAATATGGTCTAGCATACGGTGGTAGGGGCAAAAGTTAAAATCATTACTCTAGGTCACTTTATCCAGCTTCCTAGGCTTGGGTAGTTAAAAATTAGATTTCTTTAAGAGATTCTTAAAGATTTTTTTGGACTACCTCCCTCTTAAATAAATAAGGTTTGTTTAATTTATCCAAAAGAGTAGGTAGGTGATAGCTACCTCAGGGCAGGTATGTGTACCACTTCTGAAAGTATGGCTGAGGAGGAGGCATCAAAGGTCATGGAGGCTAATGAGGTGCCCGATAAGATGGTCGAGGATGTGGTAAAGGAGGTGGAAGTGAAGGCTATTGGGTTCGAGGTCTCTTAGAATGATCTCTGGGAGGTTGCTTCCCCTTATCCAATGTTGCTACTACCCCTAGCTTCTTTTTATAGGCTTTCTATGGTTTTGTCTTTGATGACTGATCTTGAAAGGCAACTATTTGACCTCTCCTTGTAAACTAGCTGCCTTGTTGATTAACTTCTCAAATATCTTAATGGTGAAACCTTTAAGCATGAAGGTGACCAGGCCATGAATATTCTTTAAAAGAATTTCAATAACATGCTATTGAGATAGTTGTGGTTCGCATTTCATGATTAAGTTTGCCATCTAAGAATATAATCAATAAGGGACTCACCGCGGTATTGTTGTGTTACAATGAGGTCACCCTGATTACCTTTCGAGCTCCAACAAACCACTTAACAAGAGTTGCTCCAACTTAGCAAAAGTCTTCATTGAATCATTGGGAGTTCAACGTACCAATCAATATGCCTACTAAACCTAACAAAGATGAAATAATAGTACATCCGCCCATTACCTTGTTGCAGTATGCATATCTTTGGCGAGGGTTCCCGTTGCCATCAATGCTTTTGAAAGAAGGAGGCACAAAATCCTTAGGATATTGGATAGCATCGAATTCCTCTAGGTAGGGTCTACGCTTTGGAGCTGATGAACCACCTCGGGCTTGCGCCAATGCTTCTTTCATTTATTGTTCTACCATGAGTTCTACATCCTTTTCTTGTATGGAGGTACTACCCACTACCTTCTTATACAAGCTAAACGCCATACTCTGGAGGTGAGCTCGGGTTGATCCAAGACATGTAATAACTCAGGCTGACCAGTCTCTACAATGGTAGGTTGTACTGCTGGGGCTTGATTCTGAAGTGCTAGAACTATTGCTAGCAAATCTTCAAGTCTATTCCCCATCTTATCAATCTACTCATCTTTTTGTTTGAGTTGTTGAAGGAGGTGTTGGGTTGAATAGGTTGTATCAACCTATTCAACCACAACACCTTCCAAACTAGGATGATCAAAGGAGAAACCTCTAATATCAACCATATGCACCTCTTGTCTTCCAATAATCATCTTCATTGGGGTCTAACCTTCTACTCTTTGAGGTTAGACTAATCATACCCTAAGATTTCCTTCTTTTAATAAGATAATGTGTTAAGATATCATCTAAGGATTTAATGCGGCACAAATGCTCACGGCTGACTTGTGGTGGGATCATGCTCATGAAAGGAGATACATCTGACCTCCCCTCCTATTAGAGTGCTAACTCTATGAGGGCTACACTCATTGGAGGATACATGCTCATGGTTATCATCTGCTATGGGTGGAGTGGCTCTTGGGAGGATTTATTACCATGGGGATAATAGAGTTGTCAACCCTCACCCTTCTATATCCATGATCTGAGGTGATGGTGGTGATGGCATGATTATGATGCTATGAGGTTGCCACTCCCTCTTCACTCCAACTGAAGCAGGAGGTCAAGCGAGAGAGCTCGGCCTCACCTCAGTCGACAACATAAATGGAGTGGGATCCCTTGGCCGTAGCCGGATCACCAGTGGGGCATTCTTCTCTCTTTATGCCACTCTCATGGCTTTGGATTGAACTGTAGAAGATGGAATCCGAACTAGCGATAGCAAACGTGGAGTGGAGTGGTGAGACAACCAACTACCTCTCTGAGCTCTCCTCCCATGATGGGTGGTACTAGTCAATAGAACACTATCGGTGGTGACATGGTGGCGCACCAATCAAGGAAATCTACAAGGATGAAGGCTCTACGCATACCTTCTTTCTCTACTAGTAATATGAACTAATACTCAGCCTCGACCCTCTTCTATCGGATCACTTGCCTATCTTGTGAGGAATGATGGGTAAATCAAACTAGGCACATTACGTCGTGTAAGCCAACTGGCATAGAATTATCACGAGGTATGCATATGACCTCCTCCTATCTCGATAGGTGTCTCAAAATGAAATGGAGGTGGAGGTGATGTGATCCTCGACATCTTCCTCTTCTTTAGAACCAAAAAGGGGATAGAACTTGTTCTAAGTGACCAAAGGAGAAATTACCCTAGGTAAACCCTCCTCTGAAGTGTGAGATACTAACTCTAATTCCTTGGCAATGCACACATGGTGCCACTTGATCTTGCGGCTCCTATTGCGTTGCTAAGTTTTGCTAGGTGGAGCAGTATTGGAGTTAGACCCTACCTCAAAGGTAGGGGAGATTATCCCTGAAGCCAAAGTAGCCTTCCCCTTAGAGGAAGCCAGAGAGTGGGTACTAGCCCGCACTGGGGCAGTGATGGAAACAATTGACTACATGGGGACTAGAGCTATGACTACTGCAGGAACCTCTACCGCCATCCTCTTCACTGAGGGAAATTCAAAATCTGAGGGCATCTCAATATGGATGTATGGCTTTTGCCCAGTCACCGCATTCGTACTGACAGTGTTAAGGGTTGCCCCCTCAAAAGTAATCTTGGCCCCCTCAAATCCTCAAAAGTGTATCATATGAGCAAAGTTAGTTTGAGGAGGTGGCTCGATCCAAGGCCAAATCCATCCCAAAGGAGAAGTGAACACATAGAATCCATTTACCTGTCTTGACTAAGAAAAAAAGCGAGGCTACGAACTCTGCAATTATTGAACAAACTCAAATCATATTTTCTACCTTAGTATTCTGCTAATTTTTAAATTTTGATTTAGAGTCTGAACCCACACTCAACAATTTGAATATGTTAAGTGGGGCTCACTGAATTTGTGAGAGAGATATTGATTGAATTGGAGAAGAGATTTTGAATTCATTTGAGTTTAGAATCCACCTTCAACAAATTTGTGTATGTTGAAAATGGGTTCAAATATTTTGAAGGGACTTTTGATGCTTCATTGGTTCATATTTGAATTTGATTTTATATTTGGGGACCCTTTATTTAACAAATTTGAGTATGTTAAATAAAGTCAATTGATTATATTTGGGATTACTCATTTAGAAAATTTGGGTATGCTAAATAAGATATTTGAAAATAATTTTCTTTTCATTTTGCTTGTTTTCCCATGATGTATATAATGTGTGAATTTAGAAATGTGATCTTTACTTCGCAAATTTGTGTATGCTAAATAAAACCCAAATGTGTTTAATTTTTATTTTGATTTTGAAAATGAGATTTTACTTAGCAAATTTGTGTATACTAAATAAAGCTCAAATGTGTTTGAATTTTTTATTTTGAAAAATTGGGCCTTTACTTAACAAATTTGTGTATGCTAAATAAAATCCAAAATGTGTTTGATTTTTTGTTTTGATTTTGAAAATGGGATCTTTACTTAGCAAATTTGTGTATGCTAAGTAAAACCCAAAATGTGTTTGACTTTTGTTTTGATTTTGAAAATGGATCTTTACTTAGCAAATTTGTGTATACTAAGTAAAGCCCAAATGTGTTTGATTTTTGTTTTGATTTTGAAAATGGGATCTTTACTTAGAAAATTTGTGTATGCTAAGTAAAACCCAAAATGTGTTTGATTTTTGTTTTGATTTTGAAAATGAATCATTACTTAGCAAATTTGTGTATGCTAAGTAAAGCCCAAATGTGTTTGATTTTTGTTTTATTTTTGAAAATGAGATCTTTACTTAGTAAATTTGTGTATGCTAAATAAAGGTCAAATGTGTTTTGAATTTTATTTTTGATTTTGAAATGGGATCTTTACTTAGAAAATTTATGTATGCTAAATAAAATCCAAATGTGTTTGATTTTTTTTATTTGGATTTGAAAAATAGGATCTTTGCTTAGAAATTCTTTGTGTGCTAAATAAAACCCAAAATGTGTTTGATTTTTCAATTGTGTTGTTTTTTAAAAGGGGGATTTTTATTTAACAAATATGGTGTGTTAAATAGAATCCAATTTATCTTCAATTTTCTTTTTTGAAAAAAGAAACTCTCATTTTACAAATTTGGGTATGTCAAAATGGATTTCTATTGTATTTTGATTTTTCATGATGGTTGTAAAGAGATTTCCTTTTAACAAATTTGGGTATGAAAAATGGAAATCAATTATATTTTATTTTTCAAAGATGAAATTTTTGTGTGAGATTATTGCTTTTAGAAAAGGAAAAATTTCCAATTCAACACATGTGAAATGTGTTGAGTGGAATTTCAAATGTGTGATTTTATTTGGAAATGAAATCTTCATTCAACAAATTTAGATCTGTTGAATGAAGAGGCTTATTTTCAATCTTGTGCTTGTTGAAAAGAAAGAAACTCCAACTATAATACATATGAAATATATTGGGTGGAGTTTCAATTTTTATGATAAGATTTTATTTAAAAATGAAGTCTTCATTCAATAAATTTGGGTATATTGAATGAGGATTCTCCTTTTCAAATATGTGCTTTTGTAAAGGAAGCAACTCTAACTTTAATATATGTGAGATATATTGAGTGCGGTTTTAATTTTTTATGAAATGATTTTATTTGGAAATGAAACCTTCATTCAATAAATTTGGGTATAGTGAATGAAGATGTTCATTTTCAAGTATGTGCTTTTGAAAGATGATTTTGATTTTGATTTTGAAAGGGACACATGTAACAATCCTAAGGAGTATTGATGGGGTTGAGTTGTATATTTTGTGAACATTTTTGTGCAAATAATGGAAAAGAAGGATAGTCTCGAATTCAAATGAAGTCCAAATCCCCTATCGATACTTGTAGATGACGATTATTTATCAAAGATGGAGAGAGGAGCCTTCCCCAGTGGAGTCGCCAGAAAGATTATTGTGGTGTTTATTTTTTTGGTTTGTGTGTTTTGATTAAATATGTTTGTTGGGACACCACGTAGATCCGCAGATGAACTTATTAAGGTGATCAGGTATGACATTGAGGAATAATGTACTATCTTGAGAGATAGAATTCATCATCCTATAATAGACCTAATTACCTAATGAGGACTCCTAAGGCCAATGGGTCTTCGAATATGCCAGAAATCTTTCCCCTACTTGACGTGGAAAAGTGAAGCAGGGTTTATTTAAACTAGGTTCATTAGGTTCCCTATAGAGGCAAGCCTCTATAGTTAATTACATCCTAAGAAATGAGATTCCTTAAGAATACTCTTGATTAAGGTAAATGATCATTGTCTCCAAAGATTTTAAAGATAGGATAATCAATAAATTGGTTATTTTTAGAAAATTAAGTGAGATTGATCAAAAGGAGGGAGTTATTATCGAAACCAAAGGGAGATGAGTAGGGGATGCTTATGATACTAGAAAACCTAATAAGAATCCTAAACTATCCTATAGTTGGGCTTTATATTTTTGAAATTTGAAGAGGATTATATGTTTGAGTTAGATTTTTATTAGAAATCTAGGGCTTATAATTCTACACACAAGATTGTAGAAATGACTAAGAGGTGATGATTCATTCTTGTAGCCCACAAAAGAAAATAGTGACCTCAGATCGTAAATCTAGGGAGCTTTGGTGAGGGCCAAAGAATGACCTAATCTAAGAAAAAAATGGGTATATGGTTTATCTCCACAAGAGAAAATAAACCACCCGACTGGACTTACAACCTGGGTGGTACCAACTAACTCCTCCTACAATTTTAAATACATGTAGGAAAGTCTTATGCTTTGCAAGATGGCTAAGCTATTGTTTATTTAGAAAGAAGACTAAATCCTAAAACTCATTCCCTAAGAGACTAGATCATGAAGGGCATGAACTCATGACTTAATCTAATGCAACTTTTGTCAAGTTTTATTTTGATTTTGGATATTTTATTTGACACAGCTATGGGATTTTATATGCCTAATGCATGAGAAAATTAGTTATGGGATAAAATCCACAAGAAGGAGGTGTGTTTCCACCATGGCTCTCAAAGGTCAAGCCTTTTTCTCTAGCAAAGGTGGAAGCCATCCATTAGTAAGAGTGAAACAATATGATTTATGCATGATGTGAGACATAGCCACATCAGTTAAGGAGTTTGTTAAATCTTTATTATCTTGATTTAATTTCTAGGTAGTGAGGTTATGAGTTGTTTAGTTTAATTTTGAATTGATTAATTAGATAGAAAATTTATTTTTTTCCCTAAGAGCCTAATCGCATCCAGGCCACACAACAATCACAAATCATAAATAAACTATGAAAAGACATGCCATTTCTAATTGTGCAATCTAAATAAATATCAAACAATTTTATAAAGCTAGTATAAAAGAATAAGAGGTGCGTGGTGCATGGTACAACCAAGAAATATGGGTAAAGCTCTACCCTTATACCGGATTACAAATGAATAATTGATTAGAATTCATGTTATGAGAGTCTTCATTCTTCATTCTTTATTCATTATTTCTTCATTTTGATTTGCTTCTTTTCTTTCTTTATTTTAGCTTAATTGGAATATGGTTGCTCCAAAGGCATCACATGGTGCATAAGACTTGGTCTTATGACCAATGTTCATCTTAATCCCCATAACATTCATTTCAAATCTTAAATTAAAATTTACATCAAAATGGGAAGGTAGATCTAACTAAACATAAAAATAAAGGTTAGTTAAACATACCACATAGCGGTTATATGAATAAGTTGGACTTAGCACCCACACATGGGTAACTAAGTCCACCCCTAATTTGGGTTATGCTTATGGGTATAAGCAACATAGCAAGAGCATTTATATTCTTATTACAACACCCCACAACCCCTATAGAAAATATGATTAATATATTTAACATTCATATGCACATGCACCCTAACATCCAGTCTAAAATAATACATCATAAAACAAAATCATACATCAAACCATGCAACACCTTAACATTAAGCTAGAAATGGTGACTTAGTCTAATGTGTGTGCCATTTAAGGCTTGTGTGGCATGTCTTAGCTAGGCTTTAAGGTTAAAATTTTTTAAGTATGAAAGATTCAATTTAGATTATGATTTTAGTTTAAGTGATTTAGTTGATTTTATCAATTTTAGTTGGTGATTTGATTTGGTTTGAATGAACTTACACTTAGTTACTAAATTGTAAAGAGAAGAAAAGAGAACTAAACTTTCTTTCATCCCTACCTTAAAACATTTCTAAGGTAGATTGATTAATGAATTTCTTTTAGTGAATATTTTATTATGTGTTTTAATTAATCTAAGTTTAGATTTACTCTAAATAGCTCTATTCAACAAGAAAGGCCTCTTAGGATTAGTTAGGGTGAATTACTACCACATAACACACACACACCCATTTTTTTCTTGCCACCATGTATACCATGCATATGAATAAATCTAAGCATATCTATACATGCAATTCAAATCTTAGCACACTTTGATGATGAATGCAAAGAAATGTGATTTGAAAATTTGGATATTCCACTAATGCATGTTTTTTGTTAAAAAGAGGAATCCTTTTATCCATTAGCTAAATGCACATCCATGTATAAAAGTCATAAGTGAGTACAACACCTTGTTTTACATGGGTGTAAGGTACAAGATACTTGAGTACTTTGAAGATCCTTCTACTTTTGATGTTCTAGACTAATATACACTTTTCTGATACATGTAGATGAAAAAGAAAATGGATAAAAAAATATAATTATGCAATATAAATATTGTAGCATTAATATTTGATTTATAAGTTTTGAAAATATAATTTTAGTTTAATAATGATAATAGCTACTCATATCCTTAATTTTAGTCATAACATGTAATTTGACATAAAAGGAAACATTTTATTTAATTAATTTTTGAAGAAATGAATACATGATTTCTTATGGATAACAATATTTAGCATGATTGGAAAGAAATAAAGGAATGTAAGCACATGACTTCATTCACCCTAAATAATTCCTAAGGATAATCCTATAAAATAAGATCATTTAAAATGAATCAAAATTCTTTAAGGAGATTTTTAGTTTTTGAATTTGATTTGACTTAGAAAATATGAGAAAGGTCTAATCCTAATCCATTTCCCTATGTGAATTAATTTGGTTTAATTTAGAATAATTAGGTTGATTTTATATTTTGATTAGGTTTGGGTATAAATTAAATCCATTAATTATCCCTTACCAATACCACTTTAACATAATTATCCAAATAATTATGAGCCAACATATGATATGCAACCACTTGGAAATTAAATCAGCAATGCAGCTAAGAAATGAAGGGGCCTAATGCAATTGGCTCATAATTATTGGTTAATTAAGCTAAAGGGTTTAATTAAGTACTTTTATAACCCTCTACGTAGTTTGATTATAATTTTCTTTGGAAATTTTCTTAGGTTATTGAACACCTAAGAATCTACCCAAGAATTGAATGATTAAGTTCTAAAATGATTTAGTTTTGAGTTTAATTAATAAAAGTAATTAATTAAGCTATTAAGCTATTAATTAATTACAAATTGATTAAGTGTTTATCCAAATGGAATAGACTTATGGAAAAAGATTGGAAAAGAAGTCTTAATCTCATTCCTTAAGTCTATTCACTATTTAATGATGATTAGCAAGTTTAATTAATGAATTTATCACTGTTTAACATGTAAATTAAATATTTAATTAATTAAAGAATTGACTAGGGATGAAATAAAGAAATTTACTTAATAAGCAATAAAATTCAAAAAAAAATCAATGAGGTAATTTTCTATACCAATTAATCAGAAATTTGGAGTTAATTTTTTATTAATTGAGAGTAATTAAATTTAATCACATTTCATTAAAACTTAAATTGAGTTAAAATTACTATTCAAAAATTATTAATTTTGAAGGATTATCCACGAGGCTTAAATCAGATGGGATCTAGCATGGTCTAATCACAACCATCCGTTTCAATAATGTAGAATGGACGGTGTGTGATCCTTCTCCTTCGTGAATGATGAGAGATGAACACCGTTCATCTCTCTTCATTCAATTCGAGCTCACCCGAGCTTGGATTGGGATCAAAATGATCCCACACCTTCAGAAGGAGGGGAATGCACATCCAATGGTCAAGATCTTAAGGGATGATAATTTCCTTCAAAAATGACCAACCAAATTTTCTTATGGCTATGGTTTTGAGCAATTACGGAGGCTACCGGTGCTTCCAATGGAGGAGGTAGCTTCGTCTAGTAGAGATGAAGTCTTGTTGAAGGAATTAGTCTTGATTTGAAGTGGATGGTTTGGTTGACCAAGCTCCTTCAATGACAATTTGATCAAGGTGATGCTTCATTTGAGACTTGGGAAATGACTTGGTTGAGCTCGATAAAGTCTAAGGATGGTGTGGGCAAGTTTAATTTGATTTTGGATGGGAATTGGATGAGTTGAGTTTTGGAATTACCTTCCTATTTTGGCTTTGAGTAAAAGAGAGAGAGAGAGAGAGAGAGATCAAGGATGCTTGGAAATGGCTTAGAAGAGCTTGGGAAGCTTGGTTTCAATTCAGCTCACAAAATTGAGTGATCTAGTTTAGTGGGAGGGGGAGTATATCTCCCCTTCCTTGGAGCGATGACAAGAGTTGAGTTATCATTTTAGCTCAATTGTTGAGATTTATTGATCGTTTTGGTTGCCAAACACCCATGTGATTCATTTTGGGTAATGGAGTAAAGGAGAGTGGATGCCCATGTGCTGGAGTTCATTTGGTGATCCAAGTATTCAAATTCCATTGGAGGGGTCAGTTGGCCTTGGCTTGGGTCATGGAACCCAAGCCCATTGGGTCATGTTCATTACCCACCTTGGTTCATGGACCAATGGAAGGATGCCAAGTGGCTTGAGAAAGAATTGACCAAATTTCAAGTGAATTTGGTCATAGATACCCTTGACCTAAGAAAATGGTCATTTGTCTATGAGTTTGATTTGGGTAGATTTAAAAATGATTTGAAAATAGGTTGGGCTAAATTTCAAGTGATTTAGAGTTCATTTGATTTGAATTGGTTCAATTTGACCCATTTATGTCAAATTAGGTCAAACCATGGTTAGGTCAAGTTCAAATGATCATTTAATGTCATTGGTTTGGTTGAATTTAATTTGGTTTTGGTTCATTTAGCTTCATTTAGGTCAAATGGGTCAAGTTGACCAATTTGACCCATTTGACCCATTTGACCCAATTGGATTGGGTCATGGGTTGGTTTAGGCTTGGTTAATCATTTGAAATGTATTGTAACCTTTGGTTTCAATCAATTTTGATTTGGTTTGATTTCAAGTTGATTTGACCTTTTAGGTCAAGTTGGGTTTATAGTCAATTGGGCTAGGTTGCGTCTAATTGGCTAATTAAAGTTTGGTCAAGTTCAACAATCAATTTAAAATGAATTTGATCTAGTAATCAATTTGGCTTAGATCAAGATTTGACCTATTTTGGCTTTTTAGGCCAAGTTGGGTCAACTTAGATCAAATGGCCAATTGGGCTTGGTTTGGCTCAATTGATGGTTTGATTATGTTCAATCATTGATCATGAATGGGTTTGAGTTAATGGTTTTAATCAATTTGCTTATAGTGAATTTTAGCTTATTTGGGTTTCATTTAGGCTAAATGTTGACTTAGTTTGACCCAATTTGAGTGATTGATCATTCTAGTATGATTGTTGATCACAATATGAGGCTTAGATGGGCTTAGTTCAATCCAATTTGGGTTAGATTAGAATTTGGCTCAGAAAGGTCCTTTAAGTCACTTTGGATCAAGTGAGCCTAAATGGGTCAATTGGCATGATCAAGGCTTACTTTGAGTTTAGTTGAACTCACATATAGAGTTATGATGGAAATATAAATCTAATTACAAGTGATTCATAGTCAAATGGGTTTTGGATCATTTGACAATTTCAAGGGCAAAGGTTGAACATGGGTTTGACTTGGGTTAGTTTGATCTTAGCTTGGTGATTGTAGTTTAGGTTTATATTTGGGCATGTGATTGAAGGGGTTGTTGTTTGAAGAGATAATCCAAGGGTTTGGATTGATTTGAGAATGATTTGGCTAAATCCAAGAAATTAACTTAAAGGATATAAGCTAGATATAAGTTGGATTTAGATTTGAGTTTTTTTTTAATTGATTTTGGTTATTTAAATCTATATTTCATTCATATTTGTGAATATAAATGAGAATATAAATGGGTTATGAGAAAATTTTTTGAGTTTGGAGTGATTTGGGTTTGGTTTGAGCTAAGTCCATAAAATGAAATCAAAAGGGCTTAGAAAAAATTTTGGATTTGAATTAAGTCATTTGATTTGGAATTGATTTATGATTTGGAATTGATTTATGATTTGAGAAAATTAATTGAGTTGAAATTAATTTAAGATTCAACTTGGATTGATTTGAAGGATAAAAGCAAGGATTGGTTCAAGCAATAGGTAGAAAATCTTCCTAAACCCCTAAGGCATAACTGATTCTTATGGCTAACTCTTCTAAGTCTCAATGATTAGGTTAAGTGTTCACCTAATCACTTGAAGTGTCTTAAGATTAGGGAACTCTTAGTGTCTTAAGGAGTCTTATGTCTAAGATGAAGAAGTTGAAAGTTCACTTCAAAAGTGATGTCAACAGTGGGCTTGAGTTGACCTTTAGAACCCATCCGTGTCCTAGACTTGAAGATGTAGAGGTTGATATTTTTCCATCTTAGTTAATTGGAGCTTCCAAAACTGGGAGTTTTTTTGACTTGATCTTCAGAATATGATGAATCTTGGAGAGAAACTTTTGATTTTTAAGGTTGTCTTTTCATGTGTAGAAATATATTCTTTTTGTTTCTGCAACTTTATTAATAATAGTTATAGATATATTCAGGAATTTTGCATAAAGTTGATGTCAAACTAATATATGGAAGAAGACCTCCTATTTCATAGAGAAGATTGAACAACCTTGATCATAAAAAATGTGCCCTATTTAACAGGGGGATTGCAGATTAGTTCAGAAATATATTACAAGGTTTGATTTCCTTTTACTGCTGAATGGGTGTGATATAATTTCAATCATAATATGCATTTATCTAAGGATCTCTACTTAAAGCATGATATTAACTTAGATAAGTATATTAAAATGTTGCATGTCTAATAAGGGAGCTTTTGTAGTAACTGTTGAGAGAATTTGGAATGTCTTTGGTCCTATACTTTGTGCTTTCGAACTTGTTGAAGATTTCTTCTTGAGAGTTTGAATTTTCTATTTTTCTCCTTTCCTGGCTTTATGCCTTGGTGGACTTGATAGAGTTGATGACTTATTGGTGAGATGAGAATGTCTTAAATTGTGTGCTTTGTGCTTTGATGAACCTGTTGAAGTTTTAATTTCAAATTTTAAAATTTATATTTTCCTTCTATCCTGGTTTCGTGCCTCAGTAGACTTGATGGAATTGATGACCTGTTGGCAAGATGAGAACATCTTTAGTCCTATTCTTTGTGCTGGATGGACATGTTGAAGACTACATGAGATCGTATTTTATATTTTCTTCTATCCGCTTGCCTTGATGGACATGATGAGGAAAATTATGGATTATCTTGAAGACTTGTCATGATATGAAATTGCTTTCTGCCCCAACTTTCTACTTTCGTGGGCTTATAAAAGGATGACTGCCAGTGACCTAGCCCTCAGAGCTTGTGTTGGGCTAATGGCAAAGAGTCATTAGCCCAATGCTTTGCATGTAACATACATATATCAATGACTCCCTTAGTTCAGCCTTTAGCTTTATACTGAATATTGGGATGATTTCTTGATCCTTTGCTTGGTTGGACTTACTCAAGAAGAGTTTCTTTTGATACTTGATTCTTGCTTTAACAGACTTGTTGAAAGAGTTGAGATTTCACATTTGATATTGATACTAAACTTGACTTAGTACCTTCTTGAGTGAGGATATTTTTTATTTGATTTTGAAAAATGACCTTACGGCCATTAAGAATGATCTCCCAATCTGGGCCACTTGAAATCACCAAGTTAGAGGGATTTGGAGATTTAGATGCTCTTGTATTTGAACTAATGAAGTAGGAGGGTCCCACTGCATTTTATGGCATATTGTGCGCATGTCAATGACTTCGATCATATTTGGGCATGTTGAGTCCAACCTTATGCACCCACTTGAGTCTTGGACTTGAGCAATTGATGGAGGATTTTATCATCAGGCTAATGAGATGGGGGATCTCTTACTATGGCTTTTATGGCATGTTGAGCAGACCTATCAATGGATGGTCCATATTTGGCCATGTTGATGACCTTATACACCCACTCGAGCCCTAGATTTAATGTATGGATGGAAGACGTGTTTTCAATTTGATTTGTTGTAGTTTGCAGGCTTGAAAATTTTTTTTTTTGGTCAGCAAGACTTTGAGACTCATGAACCTTGAATACATATATGGGGATCTCGACCTTAGGAGCGATGTCAACCCAAATATAATAGAAAGGCTCCCTATTTCACAAGAAAAACTTGACATTTTGTTATAAATTTTTTTAAAAAATGTCCCTTGTTTAATAGAGAGATCCTTGCAATATTTCACAAGCATGATGACATCAAAATTATTTTTTGTTTTCACACTTATAATGATCATATGAGACTTACATTGATCATTATAACCATTCATTTGGGGATTTTAGCCTTAAGCGGGATGTCGACCTAAAAATATATAAAATGCCCCCTTATCTAACAAGGAGGCTTTCTGTTTTATCTTGGAAATGTATTCTTGTGTTACTAGAGAATTTTCAAGTAAAACTTATGAAAGTTGTAAATATGATATTCGTTTGATTAGACTTTCATGTATAATACTTCTTTAGATATCGACCATTGATTGGTCATTTCTTTCACCTTTGAAATCGATGAGTTGGTAGGCTCCTCCTTGATATATCTTTTCAATGACTAAGGAATTTCCCAATTGGGTTCAAATTTACTGCCTATTTTATGGTGAGGGATATTTTGTCTTCTCAGCACCAAGACCAATTCCCCTTCTTAAAAAGTTTGAGCACACACCATTTGATCAAATTCTTTGGACATCCTCACTCGGTAGACTTCTAAATTTTGCCGAGCTTGGAGCCTAACTTCATCAAGCACGTCAAGTTCTTCCATCCATAGATGGGCATTCTCATCTAGAGTAAGACTGTGTTAAATGGCTACTCAAAGCGAGGGTAGTTCAACTTCAAGCGGCATAACTAGTTCAAGTCTAAATACTAGTGCATAAGGAGTGGATTTTCTAGGTGTTTTATAAGTGGTGTGGTAGGCCCATAATGCTTCCACAAGCTTAGTATGCCACACCCTTTTATTTTTGGTGAGGATCTTTCTACTCAACTTCACTAGTATTTTGTTGAAAGCCTCGACCAACTCATTTGCTCTCGGATTATAAATTGATGAGTATCGCCAATCAATCTTATGTTGATCACCAAATCTATAGATTTTAGTGCTTTTGAAGGCTGGACTATTATTTAAGATAATTCAGCGTGGCACACTGAATCTGTAGACAATATTATGAGTGATGAAGGTGGTCACATGCTTAGATGTGAATTCTTTGAATAGAGTAGCTTCCACCCACTTAGAGAAATAATCAGTGGCTGCTAGGATGAAGTGATATCTAGCTGATGATGGCAGGTCAATTGGTCTAATTATATCTATTTCCCAGCATTCGAATGGCCAAACAATCAGCTTTGCTATTATTGCATCGATAAACCTGAGTTATAATGATCTTTGGGATTTACATCATAAGCTCAAGAACTTGTTTGTGGTAGTGAGCTAATTCAAGCTTATTGATTTTATAAATACCTAGCGCTTGACTAATGACAAGCTTAGAATCGCCATAAACTTATAGATTTTGGACTCCCATAGAGATGGCTTCCTCTAAACCTGCCACCAACGCTTCATATTCCACTTCATTGTTAGTTCATGCCTCAGTTAACCTGTAGGAGTGCCTCATTATATCACCTTCTAGCGTAATTAAGATGAGTCCAATGCTAGCTCAAGCTTTTGGGAGATTTGAGAGGAGAGTATATTTGATGGATGAAGCTCCATCAAAATATAATTCCTACATTTGTTAGTTTTTTTCATATGTGTGCATCATTTGCTCATTAGGAAGATCATCATTGAGCGATGAATCTATGAGGATGGGGTATGCAGCAAGGAAGTCTGCTAGAATTTTTCCCTTCATTGTATTTTGGGGAACATATATGATTTCCAATTGTAGTAGAGAACAACCCATCATAGCAAGTGATCTGTCAATGTTGGTCTTGTCATCAAGAACTTCAGTGGATCGATCTTTGAGATGAGAGTAATTTTCTGAGATAACATGTATTGATGAAGCATTTGGACAACATAAATCAGAACCAAATAATGCTTCTCGATTATAGAGTTTTGCATGTTTGTTCCTATTAGCCTTCGATTGATGTAGTATAAGATGTTTTTCTTTCCCTCTTCATTATGTTGTAAAAATAATGGACCTATAGATTCTTCCAGTGCCACTGTGTATAAGATAAAAGGATTTCCTGGGATTGGCTCTGTGAGAATGGGTGAATTCAACAGTTACTTCTTAATATTATCAAAGCCTCTCAATATTCTTTGTTCTATTTAAAAGGCGTATCCTTTCTCATCAGCTTCTTCCTCTTGGACACGAATCTCTAATTGATGCCTCCAATGAATTTTTGGCCAGAGTGTGGATTAGGTATTTCTTCAATCGGAGGACTGTGATCGAAGCTGACCTCCTCTCAAAGATATGGAGCTAGCTGGTGATAGGATCCCTTGGATGACTCTCCAAGGTGTTTGTCATCAGAAATTTCATCATATATGACCTTTTTCTTAAGTACACATTCTTGATGAGTTTTATTTATGGCGGATCTCTGAGAATACAATATAAATGTTACACTACTATCTTTTTTAAAGTAGTTTCATACTTTGGCCTCAAATTTATAAATGACCTTTTCTTGATGGATTCTTGATGTTGTCCAAGTATCACTTCGATGCTCATCATGCAAAACTTGGGAGTTGACATAATGTATGGGGTTGTAGTAGGAGGTCTCTAGCCTCCCTAATGAGAGAATCTTGATATTTTATTTTTATCAGTTTTTTTCTTTAGCAACTTTGAGGATCCGATGCACTCTTGATTATACAATTTTGAGTTTTCTCATTGGAAGCTATGAACATGATGTTGTTGTGTCCAAAGAATTATTTGATTTGACCGGTAGGGATATTCTTTACCCATATTAAGTCAAAGTTGTTATAGGTTGGAACACTCTTTTGGTTACATAGTTGATTGTATAATTTTTGCTTTTTTTTGAGCATGTAGTTCAACATTTCTCTTTCTCTGTTATCTCTAGGTTAGCTTGCTTCCAGATGAAGAAGCTTTTGCGTTGCCACTTCTTCTTAAGATTTTAGCCTCTAGATTTATTTTTCTTTTTTTCGGGACCTTTCAGTGATGGATTCCTAGACATGCGGTCTAGGTGTTTCACCATGATGCTCATTGTGTAGAAATTGTTTAGAATGATATTGAGTTCTTACTACCAGCGATGGTAGTTTTATAGTGGATCAAACACTTCTCGATAATTAGCCTTTGATACCTCTTCTTCATAAGTCATTTTTTCTTGACAACCTTGAGGACTATACTGAGTAGATAGAGTTTCAGGTTATTTCTTCTGAAGAGTTGGAACAGACTACTATTGAGCCCAAAAAAGACTGCTTAACATCACCAGTAAAAATATTCCTTTTCACCCATTTTAGATTTTCAAACTTGTTGTGAGTGGAACACTTGATTCTAGCATCAGTCGGTAGCATGTGATTCGTAGCAAATCGAGCTCCGCTTTAATATTTCTTCTTCTCCTTCTTCGCCTTCTACTCAATTTTTTTTCTAGAAGAAGAGTCTTTAGCATCGTGCCTTCCTAGTGCGAAAGGTTCAACTAGTAAAGTAGTGACATTCACAAGTATGACTGAAATTTTCTTCCTAATGATGATTCTTTTCATGATTGGCACCTTAAAATGACCCAATCTTTCGAATACAAAGGCTTTCTTATGAGGAACCTCAGTAGCAATGGTGGCCATTCTAGTTGTCCTCCTCCTCTGCATAGGTTGGTGTGTACAATATGCAGATGCTTCACGTAGAGGATTGTTTACAACAATGATAGCTGGGAAATTTACACTACCAAATTGGATAGTAGCTTTAGCATCTCCTTTCATTGATAATTATGTTCAAATGAATGTTATACACAAAGTTGGACAATGAAAGAGTATTATGTAGATAAATTCACTTACAAATAAAAGATAAAATTAATAATTAACAATCAATATTTCACCCCATAATTTTAAAATGTAAATGTACTACATAATAAAATAATATGGAGATTTATGTTTATAATTGAACTAGAATTTTAATTTTTTTAGTATATTTTGCTACTACTATAGCTCAGATTTGACTAGCTAAAGATGAAAAGAGAAACCTGTCTCCAGCGGAGTCGCCAAAAATCTATGGGCTTTGAAAATTTGCCACCGACCTCTCAATGAAGAGAGTATGATTTTAATGTATGAAATTTTAAATGGATGAAATAGTAGATAAGACACTAAGAGATTTCACTCATTTTATGAGGATTTTAAATGGTTCAGTTTTCATAAAGCACCTTGTTAATTACCTCTCTCAATGCTGAGAGAGAACTTTCGATTAAGGCTAGTCAATGAATCGTTAAATAGAGAGCATATACTAGCAGCATGTGAAGCTTAAAATTCAAGTTTATGAAATTAATTATATTAACTTAAAGCGGATGGTTGGGGGAATGATGACGCGCCTGATCAATATTCTATGGTTCCATCATCCCAGGTTGTCATGGTCCCTAGTTTACTTAGTCAGAGGAGGTAGTCGACCCAACCTGACCAAAGGATTCTTGTCAGCAACCATGAGTTGTGTCATCCAAGTAATCCTTGTAGACTTGGGGTGGTGTTTATCTATGGAGACAAGCTTAAGTCCACCTTAGCTAATAAAGAGCTTTTTTCCCAATCAAAATACATTCTATAGTTCACAGCTCAAAGAGCAAAGCCGTTGGAAAACATACAGGTTATGGCCCTCGAAGTAATTTAGTGGTGTTATTTGCAACAAGTCATCCGATCAGAGGGCTTTGGTCATAACCGCCATTTATGTGGTGCCATTTTGCAAAAACCATAAAAGACAAGCAACGTCCTAGCTTAAGATTATTTGATTAAAAATAGTTATGTATTTGATTTGACATTGGCTCTTTGTGAGCAATAGTTTTTTAATTTGTTACCCTCAAAAAATAGTTGGATGTGTGGATTTTACTTTAAATTTAAATAATTAATTTTATTTAATTTATATTTTTATTTGAATATTTGATCATTTTATAAATGATTTTAATTTGAATATATAATGATTTGACATTAGAATTTGAATATTTTTTTATAATGAAAACCCCTCCGGTTGAAATATTCAGTTAACATGGTCATCATCGGGGTGTATAAGTCTATTTAATTATTTAACTTATTATTTTGATCTGACTCTATTAATTTAATAATAGATGATTAGATCTAAATTTATACTTTGAAATTTTAAATTTTATATTATCGAATATAAATATCTTGGATATTTTGGTAAAATAACCCTCCGGTTGATATATTCAATCAACTCAGCCATCATTGGCGTAAATTTATTACTTTGTTGTTTCAGATCCTATTGACTCTATTAAATTAATAATAGAGAATCAGATCTATTGTCATATGATAGAGTTAGCTTCTCAGATATTTTATTAAGTTAAAAAATATTATAACAGCATCATTAGATTTTTTAAGTTTTGTTAACACGACCCTAAGACGAGAATAAACTCCATCCTCAGCACTAAATTTAGGCATTTAGCATAGTGTTTGGGGCCCATGTGGGATATTTAAAATACTTAATAAGTTTTAGAAAGATCAATTGAATTGAAAGTTGTTCTAGAATACTTTTAGCAAGATTTCAAGTCTATAAACACATCATGTTCGATGTATGTTTTAGCTCATATATGAGTTGGAGAGATCAATACAAGTCACATTTATATTTCTTTTGATTCACATCAATTTGTTTAATGCAAGTCACTATGTGATCCAATCATTCATTAAGAAGCTTTGTATTATGCTCACTACGAAGCTACTTAGCCTTAAGATTGATCCCTTGTGAATTCTATCTTAAGTTATGTTTTAATTTGAAAGCAAGCATTCCAATATACTTTAAATTTCATGTGCTTCAAAAGTAAATATAATAATCCAAATGTTTTCTTGAAAAATCAATTCATGCTTGTAAGCAACCATTGGATTCACCATGAGTTTGTGAGAGCTTTATTCATATTAGAAAACTCACTCTCACAAAGTCCCTATCATTGAGTTTTGTATTTGGTTATATGTCAATTTTATTGCAATCCAATTACAATGTGTTGCATGTAAAAGTTCAATTCATTTTTTTATATGCAAGTAATTGTTTTATTTTAAGTTGAGTTTAAGCTCATTAGTACTTTCATTTGATTCTCTTTAAAGCTTCATGTCATTTCAAATTTGGGACCTCCTTAGTCCCACATAGAGTCTTGAGTCTTATAGCCTTCCTACTATGATTAAAAAAGCATGCATAGTCAGTGTCTTGCGACACACCGACTTAAGAAATCTTACAAACCCACTACACTTAAAAAAGTGTGCATAGGCCTTCAACACTTGTAATTTAAATTCAGATTTTAATTTTGAGCTTATAATTCATTTCATGTTAAATTAATTAAGTCCTCTCGGTCAATTTGGTCTCCGCGTCTTCCGTGTAGGAGGCTGCATCGAGAGTGCTAGAGCATTCCTACTATGTTTAAAAAAGTGTGCATAGATAGTGTCTTGCGACACTATAGCTTAATAAGTCTTTCAAACCCACCATGCTTAAAATAGCATGCATGTGGCTTCAGGCACCTCTTTCAAATAAATTGTGCTCTCCCCTTCAATAAGCCAACTATTCTGCATCACAATATTAAACAGCTAATACAGCCTATGGATTCCATGGCTTGCTATTGAGTTGTCTCTACCAATGAGTCCAGTTGAGAAGCTTAG
The DNA here is from genome assembly GCA_021442155.1 of Cymbidium sinense. Taxonomy (NCBI): domain Eukaryota; kingdom Viridiplantae; phylum Streptophyta; class Magnoliopsida; order Asparagales; family Orchidaceae; genus Cymbidium; species Cymbidium sinense. The sequence continues at coordinate 147,465,873 of CM038219.1, read as the reverse complement.
CTTTGGAAAGGCCATTTCAGAGAGTAGCATATGCAATTGCGACTCACAACATGTATGATCCAGTCGATTGACATTGTCGAGTTTGAATTTAATCTACCAAGTGATTGGTGAATCACGAGTTATCATCGTTTCTCACCTTGCAGTAGCATCCCTTTCTCGGTCTTACGGTAATCTTCTCTTCTGACAGAGGGAAAGCATATGGCCAATACTCTACTTCAATTTTTTTTTTTTAATCTACAAATTTGCATCCTCCAATAGAATATGTGGATCTGTTTCTCCCCCCGAGTGGAATTAAGATACATGAACACTAGGTCGAAGACCTTTTTTTTCAGAATTCTCCATTCCAAGAGAAGAAATGAGGGAAGTGGTGGTTCGCTATTTGTTCCTTGACAGAATGAATGTCGAGATTGAAGGCGTGGCAGTGGGGAGAGCTTGCTCGTGCTTCCAACAGAATCGAAGAGGGCTCATTGCATGAGAAACCAATGGAGAGGAGAGTAGCATATAGTCTTTGATCTTATGCTTGATCTCTTACCTGCGAATGGCTGAATAATCAAGCAATTGATTGGTTGAGTGAGCGAGGAAGAACAACTTCGATTCTGAAGGAAGTATCGAGGAGGAGCTCGTTGATCGAGAGGAATTCCCATGGTTGAGAGCGAGTTCCTATTTGTGTGATGCCCAATTTTTCTTTTTTGGTTTTGAGTAAATGGAGTGCGGAAGGGCTTGACCTATGCTTGAGAGTGGTTGTGAAGGGCAACCGAGATCCCTTCTTCATGCCAACCAGAGAGGATAAAATATTACGTCTGGAGTCCGCATGTAGCTTTACATGCGGACTCCAATCCATGGCTGACAAGTGTCCGTGTATTTTTTCCCCATTTTAATTTATGGGGATGTGTTGTGGAGGCATGGGAATGATGCTTGGTGGCTATTCATTGACTGGAGAGGGCAGCAAGAGATGTGAGGTTTCACAAATGCATATGCATGAAGTTATGGAGATAATGTTTTATATACCTCGTCTTTGACAAATGCAAATGCACAAGTAATTACTAATTAGCTGCAAAGTTAATTGGATGCCTTAATATATATATATATATATATATATATATATATATATATATATATATATATTAAGATTAATACTAATGTTAGTATATGATGATAATGATTATAGATTTTTTATCTTCATATAAATCCTCATCTTATTAATATAAATTCGTTCTTATTTTTATGTAATTTACTTTGAAATTAAATTAAATTATATAAGTATATAGTAACTTTAGAATGAGTGATATAATTAGCATAATTATATATCTTAAAATTACATATGTAAATATTCTTTTTTATTTATCATTTTATTTGTTTCTCTTATGCATCATCATCTCAGAGTACATGTAAATTTTAATGAATTTTCTCATGCAATAATCAATGGCAATATAGGTGTCAATTTTTGGTTATTCCATATTTTTGGACAACGTGTCGTTTTGATCGAAGGTCGTTATTCAGTATTGTTGCGTCATTTTCTACTAAAAAAATGTGCATTATCACTTCAGGCCTCTTGATATTCGTGTAAACTCATCCAAATCTAGCGCGAAGTCTCATTTGGTAGATTTTGATGTTTTAAAGCTAACGACGCGATCAATTTCACTAACGGAGGTCGTTTGGGTATTATCGAAGCCTTCCGACTTGGATATGTGCATTCATGCATTGAAGGTTCGATCTCTTGATTGATCAGCCGTTGGATTATGAAATATTTATATTTCAGTCAATTTCAATATTTTGAACCCAAAGACATAGTCCGTTCATCGATCGGAGGTCATTTCAAATTTCGGCAATGTCCAGTGCATTTAAGCTCTGATTTGGGCATTGTTGCATTTGAAGTCCGTCAAATTTGGCTTGTTAGATCGACTCAACTTACGTCATAGACATTGAGGTCAACACTCACAAAATGAGGGCGAAATCTCTGGGTAGTGTCTTATCTACTATTCCATCTGCCTTCTGAAAATTTCAGTGATATTAAATCATGCTCTCTTAATTGAGAAGTCGGTGGTGAATTTACAAAGCCCACAATAGCATATTGGTTGAAAATAAAATGTAGAATATCAAGTTGTTGAATTTAAGCACACATCTAATAGCAAATGAAAATGGTCTTTTAATTCTCTAAAATCCAATTTTCCTTATGGAATCAAAGTTGTTTTCTCTCCTTCCATACAACAATAGTTGCAACAACTTCTCCCTCAGGAAGCATAAGAAATGACCAAGTTGAACAGTTTTCTCTCAAATATGCCATCTCTAATCAACTTGGAGCCTTGAGTTGCTGGAGATATGCATCTCCTGATCCCTACAGGGAGAGGGGAATCATTTGTGGACCAATATATAGAGGTGTAAAGGCTTTGGAATTTCAATCACTTCAAATTAAAATATCTTTTTACAAATGAAAAATAGAGGAAGACTTTTGAGTCCACTTTATCAAAAAGGAGTCAGACAACAAATACTTCTCTCCAGGGCATGAGCAGTTTCAGTTTATAATAAAGCTGAAGTTTGTTTGACGAAATCTCAATCCAAAATAGATCTTTTGATTCTCCAAAATTCTATTTTGCTACTTGTAATACGACTATACCAGTTGTTATGCCTTCCTTAGATGCAGTAAACATGTGATAGAGGAAGACAATTCTCTCTTTGTCATTGGTAATTCTAGTTTAGGATAAAGCTGAAGTTTTTTCTACGAAATCTAGATCCAATATGGATTTTTCAATTATCCAAAATGGAATTTTGTAACTGGTAATGGCAATTGTTCTCTCTCATTTTCCATAAAGCAAATGCATGTTATTGGAATTATTTGAAGCATGAACATAATCAAAAAATAATGGACTAACATCACAAATATTTATGTTAAAAACATTTTTTCTCTTTTTCGGTAAAATATTTGTTGATTTGATTTATGTCAAAAGATTTTTTTTTTTTTGAAATTATATGTTTTGACGTATCATTGTAAAAAATTGTTTTACTCAACATATTATCTATATTATGCTATTTTTATACAAGATAAGTCATACAAAAATACATACTTAAAATAATTGATTTTGTGATCATGTCAATACTTGAGGAGATGCTATAAATAAGGATACCTTAATAGTTATATTATTTCTATAAATATCATTTTATTTTAGGGGCATTTACATATATAGCACACAATTCTTATATATTTACATATCTAATACCCAAATATAAATATTTACATACATAGCACCTAAATCTTCATTATTACAATAAAAATAACACTTTTCTTAATTGTTTGAAGTAAAATTCACCTTTTGAAGCATAGGAAATGTGCTATATTTGTAAATACCAAAATTTAGGTGTTAGAAATGTAATTGAATAAGAATTGTGTGCTATGTATGTAAATTTTCAAGTGAAAATATTATGTGCGGAGTCCGGACGTAGCTTTACGACCGGACACCAATCGCTACATAACACGTGTTCATTATTAAAATAACGACGCCGTTTACGTTAACTCAGCCCGTGCTCGGCCCGTCCCATTAAATCAGTGGGGGGAGAAAATATTACATGCGTCATTCTAGATTCTTCGCCACAGAATATTTTAGGGATTTCATTTTTGTGCAAACAGTTTCCTCAGCTCGCTCTCTCTCCCGGCATGCGTTCGACCTTCCATCAGAGATTTGTTAAATCTAGGGCATTAAAAAATTGAAGTATTATAGGTGACTGCATGATGTATTTCTTCTTGCATTCTTAAACTTTAATGATTTTAGGGTTTTCATAGTTGTTCTCACCATCGAATAGGAGCATATTTGGAACATTTGAGTTCTTTAAAGGAAAGGAGATTGTTTTGCTGGTTTTTGGAGATGTTTTGCATGTGTACTCTCAGTACTCTCATGAGAGTACACGTCAATTTTTTTAAAATTTTTAACTGCGAGGCTTGTCATATGTTTAGTATATCCCATTGTAAGATATTTGGAGATGTTTCATGAAATATTTGATGGTTTTTGGAGTTGTTTTACATGTGTACTCTATGTACTCTCCTGAGGGTACACCTCATTTTTTTAAAATTTTCAACTGTGGGGCTTATCATATGTTTACCATAACCAAATGTAAGATGTTTTGAGACGTTTCATGAAGAATTTGCTGATTTTTGGAGTTATTTTTTATATGTACTCTCTGTACTCTCATGATAGTATATCTTATTTTTTTCAAAAATTTTAACTGTAGAGCTTGCAATTTGTTTATCATAACCTATTGGAAGATGTGTGGAGATGTTTCATGAAGAATTAGCTAGTTTAAAGAGTTATTTTGTATGTGTACTCTCTATCCTCTCATGGGAGTACACCTCATTTTTTTCAAAATTTTTAACTGTGGAGCTTGTCATATGATTATCATAACCTATTGTAAAATGTTTGGAGATGTTTCATGAAGAATTACTAGTTTTAAGAGCTATTTTGCATATGTACTCTTTGTACTCTCATGAGGGTACACCCTATTTTTTCAGTTTTCTGAATTGTGAAGCTTATCATATGTTTATTATATCCCATTGTAATCTATTTGGAAGGTTTCATAAAGAATTAACTGGTTTTAAGACATTTTTTTTTGTACTCTATACTCTCATGAGAGTACAACCAATTTTTTCATTTTTTTAGCTTTTTTACACTTTTTGAAGATAATATGTTTAGTAGATGCCTCTACAAGCTATTTGGAGGCTGATTGGTTGATTTTTGAAGGTGTTTTGCATCTGTACTCTCTGTACTCTCATGAGAGTACATACTACTTTCTCATTTTTTTCAGCTTTTTTATCCTCCTTCGAGATAATATGTTTGGTAGATGCCTCTACAAGCAGTTTGGAGACTAATTAGTTAATTTTTGAGGTAATTTTACATCTGTACTCTCTATACCCTCATGAGAGTACAACCCATTTTCTCATTTTCTTTCAGCTTTTTTACCCTATTTGGAGATAACATGTTCGGTAGATGCCTTTACAAGCTATTTGGAGGCTGATTGGTTAGTTTTTGAGACAGTTTTGCATCTGTACACTATATACTCTCATGAGTACAACTATTTTCTCATTTTTTAAAGCTTATTTACCTAGTTTGGAGATAATATGTTTGGTAGATGCCTCTATATGCTGTTTGGAGGCTGATTGGTTAATTTTTGAGGCAGTTTTGCATCTGAACTCTTTGTACTCTCATGAGAGTACCACTCATTTTATCATTTTTTCTATCTTTTTATCCTATTTGGAGATAATATGTTTGGTAGATGCCTCTACAAGCAGTTTGAAGGCAGATTGGTTAGTTTTTGAGGCAGTTTTGCATCTATACTCTCTATACTCTAATGAGAGTACAACCCATTTTCACATTTTTTTCAACTTTTTTACCTTGGAGATAATATGTTTAGTAGATGCCTCTACAAGTCGCTTGGTGATTGATTGATTTTGAGATAATTTTACATTTATTTCTATACTCTTATGAGAGTACAACCCATTTCTCTTTTCTTTTAACTTTTTTACCTGTTTGGAGATAATAAGTTTTAGATGCCTCCACTGGGTTTGGGTATTGTTCGATTTTGAGATAGTTTTGCACTTGTACTCTTTATACTGCATGAGAGTACCCATTTTCTAATTTTTCACCTTTTTTACCTTATTTGGAGATAATATGTTTAGTAGATGTCTCTACAAGCTATTTGGAGGCTGATTGGTTAGTTTTTGAGGCAGTTTTATCTACTCTCTATACCCTCATGAGAGTACAACCCATTTTCTAATTTTTTTAGTTTTTTTACCCTATTTAGAGATCATATGTTTGATAGATGCCTCTAGTTTGGAGGTTGATTGGTTAGTTTTGAGGTAGTTTTGCATCGTACTCTCTCTCTTATGAGTGCATCCCATTTTCTTTTCTTTCAACTTTTAACTAGTTTGGAGATAATACATTTGGTAGATATACCTACAAGTAGTTTGGAGGCTGATTGGTTAGTTTTTGAGGTAGTTTTGCATCTGTACTCTCTATACTCTCATGAGAGTACATCTCATTTACTAATGTTTTTAGTTTTTTTACCCAGTTTTGAGATAATAAGCCTGGTAGATGCCTATACAAGCAGTTTGGAGGCTGATTGGTTGATTTTTGAGGTAGTTTTACATCTATACTCTAATGAGAGTACAACCCATTTTTTATTTTTTTTCGGGTTTTCATCTGTTTGGAGATAATATGATTGAGAGATGCTTCTACAAGCAGTTTGGAGGCAGATTGGTTAGTTTTTGAGGTAGTTTTGCATATGTACTCTCTGTGCTCTGATTAGAGTATACCCTATTTTCTTAATTTTTTTAAACTTTTTTACCCTGTTTGGAGATAATATGTTTGGTAGATGCCTCTACACGTAGTTTGGAAGGCGATTGGTTAATTTTTGTGAGATTTGTATTTAAACTCTTTGCACTCTCATGATAGTACACCCTATTTTCTCATTTTTTCAGCTTTTTACTTAGTTTGGGGTAATATGTTTGGTAGATGCCTCTACAAGTAGTGTGAGGTTGATTAGTTAATTTTGAGATAGTTTTTCATATGTACCCTCTGTACTTTCATGAGAATATAACCCATTTTCTCATTTTTTTCAGCTTTTTTATCCTATTTGAAGATAATATGTTTGGTAGATACCTTTACAAGCAATTTGGAGGCTGATTGGTTAGTTTTAAGGTAATTTTGCATCTATACTCATATAAGTGAAGCCCATTTTGTCATTTTTTCCAACTTTTTTACTCGTTTGGAGATAATATGTTTAGTAGATGCCTCTCTGAGCGGTTTGAAGGCTGATTGGTTAATTTTTGAGGTAGTTTTGTATCTATACTCTCTGTATTTTAATGAGAGTACAACTTATTTTCTCATTTTTAAAGCATTTTTACCTTGTTTGGAGATAATATGCTTAGTAGAAGTCTCTACAAGCTGTTTGGAGGCTGATCGGTTGGTTTTTGAGGTAGTTTTGCATCTATACTATTTGTACTCTCATGAGAGTACAAATCATTTTCATTTTTTAAAATTTTTTACCTGTTTGGGGATAATATGTTTGGTGGATGTCTCTGGCGGTTTGGAGGTAGATTGTTTGATTTTGAGGTGGTTTTACACTGTACTCTCTACTCTCATGAGAGTACCTTTTCTCATTTTTTCACCTCTTTTACCTTATTTGGAGATAATATATTTAGTAAATATCTCTACAAGCTGTTTGGAGGCTGATCAGTTGGATTTTGAGGCAGTTTTGTATATGTACTCTCTATACTCTCATGAGAGTAAAACCCATTCTCTAATTTTTTTCTAGCTTTTTGTACCCTATATGAAGATAATATGTTTGGTAGATGCCTCTACAAGTAGTTTGGAGGCTAATTGTTTTAGTTTTGAGTTAGTTTTGTGTACTCTCGTACTCTCATGAGAGTACATCCTATTTTATCTTTTTTTTCAGCTTTTTAGTCTAGAGATAATATTTTGGTAGATGCCTCTGGCGGTTTAGAGGCTTATTGGTTGGTTTTGAGGCAATTTTGCATCGTATTCTCTGTACTCTTATGAGTACATCCCATTTCTCATTTCTTTTAAACTTTTACCTAGTTTCTAGATAATATGTCTCATAGATGCATCTACAAGTAATTTGGAGGCTAATTGGTTAGTTTTAAGGTAGTTTTGCATTTATACTCTCTGTACTCTCATGAGAGTACAACCTATTTTCTCTTTCTTTTAGCTTTTTTACCCTTTTGGAGCTAATATGTTTGGTAGATGCCTCTACAAGTAGTTTAGAGGCTGATTGGTTAGTTTTTGAGGTAATGTTGCATCTGTACTCTCTGTACTCTCATGAGAGTACACCCTATTTTCTCATTTTTTTTCAACTTTTTTACTGTTTGGAGATAATATGTTTGGTAGATACATCTGTAGTTTGGAGGTTGGTTGGTTAGTTTTGAGGTAATTTTGTATCTGTACTCTTTGTACTCTCATGAGAGTATACCCCATTTTCTCATTTTTTTAGCTTTTTTTACCCAATTTGGAGATATTATGTTTGGTAGATGCCTCTACAAGTAGTGTAGAGGCTGATTAGTTAATTTTTGAGGCAGTTTTGCATCCGTACTCTCTGTACTCTCATGAGAGTACAGCCCATTTTCTTATTTTTTTTAGCTTTTTTACCTAGTTTGGAGATAATATATTTGGTAGATGCCTTTACAAGCAGTTTGGAGGCTAATTGATTGATTTTTGAGGCAATTTTGCATCTGTACTCTCATGAGAGTTCAACCCATTTTCTCATTTTTTTTAGCTTTTTTACCCTGTTTAGAGATAATATATTTGGTTGATTGCTCTCATGAGAGTACACCTCATTTTCTAATTTTTTTTTTAGCTTTTTACCCTATTTAGAGATAACATGTTTGGTAGATGCCTCTACAAGCAGTTTGGAGGCTGATTGGTTAGTTTTTGAGACAGTTTGTATCTGTATTCTCGTACTCTCATGAGAGTACAACCCATTTTCTTATTTTTTAGCTTTTTTATCCTATATGGAGATAAAATATTTGGTAGATATCTCTACAAGCATTTTAGAGGATAGTTTTTGGCGTTTACACTTGTACTCTCTATACACTCATGAGAGTAGAACCTATTTTCTCATTATTTTTCAGCTTTTATCCTGTTTAGAGATAATATATTTAGCAGATGCCTCTACAAGTTATTTGGAGGCTGATTGATTTATTTTTGAGGTAGTTTTGCATTTGTACTCTCTATACTCTCATGAGAGTACAGCCTATTTTCTAATTTTTTTTAGCTTTTTTACCATATTTGGAGATAATATATTTGGTAGATACCTCTACAAGTAGTTTGGTGGCTGATAGTTAGTTTTGAGATAGTTTTACACTTGTCTCTATACTTTCATGAGAGTATAGCCCATTATCTTATTTTAATCAACTTTTTACTCTATTTGGAGTTAATATGTTTAGTAGATGTCTCAATAAGCTATTTGGAGGTGATTGGTTGATTTTGAGTTAATTTTACATCTGTACTCTGTACTCTCATGAGACTAGAGCTCATTTTCTCATTTTTTCAACTTTGTACCTAGTTTAGAAATAATATGTTTGGTAGATGCCTCTACAAGCAGTTTGGAGGCTGATTGGTTAGTTTTAAGGCGTTTATATTTGTACTCACTCTCATAAGAGTATAACCCATTATCTCATTTTTACTTTTTTACCTGTTTGGAGATTATATGTTTGGTAGATGCCTCTGGCGGTTTGGAGATTGATTCTCTGTACTCTCATGAGAGTACACCCTATTTTCTCATTTTTTTAGCTTTTTACCCTGTTTAGAGATAATTTGTTATTTAGATGCTTTTTAAGCTATTTAGAAATTTGAATGGTTATTTTTTAGTTTAGTTTTGCACTCTGTACTCTCATGAGAGTATATCTTATTTTTTTTTTAGTTTTTTTAACTATGGGGCTTGTCATATGTTTACTATATCCCATTGTAATCTTCTTGGAGAGGTTTCATGCAAAATTTGGTGGTTTTGTGGGTTATTTTGTATGTGTACTCTATGGGCCTCCATTGTGTTGATAATATTTTCATTAATTGACTTTTCATTTTGATGTATAAAATGCCTAAGAAAAGGATAACTTCCCGATGTAGGCCAACCAACATTGGAGTGGTGTTTGATACTATTTCAACATGCTTTCCTGATGAAGTTCTTAACGTTTTAAGAAGGCTACATTTGCATCAATTCATTAGGATGTATGGAATTCAGCAAGACTGAGCTACCATCACTTCAATCATGTCTTGTTGGGATATAAAGAAGAAGCCATTCTATTTTGGAGGCCAATGCATTACTTTCTAATGAAGTTGCATTAATTGTAGGAATGCCAAGCAGAGGGAGAAGGTCATATGGAAAAATCCCCACTTTTGAAGTTTAGCTCAATAGATTTTAAGAATAAACTTGAGAATTTGGATCGCTTGTTGACTGCAGCATAATTTGTACAGTTGTACATACAGTTTTTACTTTCAAATATTTTTTATATATCATAATTATAGAGTGGCATCGAAATTGATAGCCTATGTCGATGACATATAGAGATTTGCTAATTACAATTGTCTAGAGACCATCTGGGGCTTTCTGGTTTCATAATTTGATGGTATTACATCAAAAATTGACATTGAAGGCACCCAATTATATGAGTGGCTTTGTCACTCTTCTAATGGTATGCTCTACATCTTCAGATTTATATTATTTGATGCATTGAAGTTAAGTTATATAAATATTCATTACAGATCTGGGCGATAGAGCACATAGGCATCATAAGGCCACCATTTCCTTACAAAAGCATAGTTATGATGGCCAAAAATAAAGTTTGTAAATGATTCCTTGATGGTTTGGAAGGACACTAGGTGATGAAAAATAAATTCACTTTATTTATCTCATAATGTATTTATTAATATTATAAATCATCATATTTTCTTATTGGTGTAACATAGGTCTACCTTTCATTTGAGGACATATCAGAGGAGGAGACGGCTCCTTGAAATAGTGCCCCTATCCAACAAATAACCCATGATCTTGATAGCAACCCCATTCTAAGTCCAAGGAGTAGAGCCCCCACTGAATCTTCATATGTCTCCCCTCGATATTCTCCCCCTTTCAATATATCTTACCTGCCATCTGCTAGTACCCATCTAGAAAGCTTTGGGGAAGATCTTGCATGTTTTAGAGAACAGGGAAAGAGTATCATGTTTTGAAGCATCAATAACTAAGAGAATTGATGGAATTAATTTATGGGTAGCTGCTATTGAGGCAGTGGTTGCTAGGCAGAGGGTCCTAGCATAGGGGAAGCTCCTGTGGAGGCTACCACAAGAGAATCTCTTGACAAGGCTACCATAGGAGAAGCACCTATGGAGTTTACCACAAGGGAAGTTTCTGTGAAGGCTACCACAGGGGAAGCTCCTGTGGAGGCTATCATAGGGGAAGCTCCTATGGAGGCTTCCACTAGACATGAAGATGTTGCTCAACCTTTACTGGGCAGCATTGAACGTGGTGTGAAGGCTAGGCAGCTGAAGAAGAGAAAAGTTGTATCCTCCCCCTTCATACAAAGCGTGCAAAGTCATGACAAAATAACTCCCCGGTAGCCTCTACACAAGATGTGTAGATAGCGAGAGTATTACTTTGCTTTCCCTTTAGTTTAATCTAATAGAAGCTGATTTCACTAGTTTTTTATGTAGGTTAGCAAAGTTGTTCCAATATCAATGGATGAACCAATGACTGCTATCGTAGTGGTTGAGGATCATCAGGTGGAGGTATTTTTCATCTTAGAAAATTCATCTTTAATTCACAATGAATCTAGCTCTTCATCACTAATTTTCTCACAGCCAGCTGAGGTAGCTAATATTATTGTCTTCGCATCAAGAAATGTCCTGCCAAGCCAATGCTACACCTCATTGATACCTCGTACTCCCTATTCAAGGACAAGCAAGTCATTTTTTACTTTATCTAATTCTACATAGATAAAATCACCTATTCATTTAGTAATACTCACATTCTCATGCTTCTCACATGCAAGAGTGATAGCATATTCACAGCTGGGAATATCATCATCATTGCATGAGCGGATGATGAGTTCTTGTGGTCGATTCTGTTAGATGCACACGTCGATGTCTTCCTCTTTTTACTAGCCGAGAAGTATACTCTCTGTCCTGGGCTATATGTCCTCTTTCGATATTTTTTATGCCTACACTAGATTTTCGCATGAAATTTTGGGTAATATGATCCATTCCTAGTTTAGATAGTTAGAAACTACTAATTATAAACTTTTTCTTTCCTTCTTGCAGAGTTATACTAAATATGGCTTACGAAAGGAGACCAAAATATTCATCCGGCATGTTACTACAGATAGTGTTTCAAGAAATTTATTACTATTTATTCAATAATCAACATTGGATATTATTGGTGGGGCATATTAAGCAAGGGACGTAGTATTTTTATAACTCATTGCCAAACCCAGCTCATAAGGCTATTCTTTCTGATATTGTAAGAATTATTCTCATTTTCAGTTTGCCTTAAGTGCATACTTTATGCCTAATTCTTGACTTATTTTTACTCTTTAGATCAAATTACTCATTGAAGATGCTAGCTTTTCGGGATTTTATAGAATGGCCAATCAAATTGATCAGTGGGCTACTGGTCTAAGAAAATAGTGTTGATTGTGGGATGTTTCTATGCAAATATATGGAGGCAGTGATCAGTAAACCTCTGGTGGACTGGGCTGACCACTAAGATTGGCCAAAGAAAATGAATTGCTTCAGAGCTGAGTTCACTTATGCTATTTTCTATTTAGGTATGAAAAAACTAAGCTGAAAAATGTTGAATTGAAGAAGTTTGTTGTGCTGAAAATGAATTGCTTTAGAAATCTAACTATGTTGTGTGTTTATGGATGCCATTAGAAGCTATTTTTTTTAACATTACGGTTGGAGACAAATGTTTAGTAGATGCCATTATAAGCTATTATGAGGCTAATTAGTTACTTTTTATTCAATTTTACATCTATACTCTTTGTACTCTCATAAAATTTTCACCAATTTTTCTCAACTTTTTTGCCATGTTTGGACATAATATGTTTAGTACATGCCATTACAAGTAGTTTAGAGGTTACTTGATGAGTTTTTGGGGCTATTTTGCATTTGTACATGCCATTACAATATATTTAGTACAACCCATTTTCTCTTTTTTTTTGAACTATTTTACCCAATTTGTAGATAATATAATTAGTATATTCCTTTACAAGCTATTTGGAGGCTAAATGGTTATTTTTAGTTCAGCTTTCTATCTATACCTTGTGTACTCTCATGAGAGTACACCTCATTTTCTCATTTTTTTTATTTTTTTATCCTATTTTGGAGTTACTATGTATAACATATATCATTACAAGCTATTTTGAGGTTGATTGGTTGCATTTTGATTTAGTTTTATATCTGTACTCTGTGTACTCTCATGAGAGTACACCTCATTTTTTCATTTTTTTTTCAAATTTTCTACCCTATTTGGAGTTAAAATGTGTAGCAGATGCCATTAGAAGCTGTTTGGAGGCAAATTGGTTGTATTTTGGTTCAATTTTCTATCTATACTTTGTGAACTCTCATGAGAGTACACCCCATTTCTCATTTTTTTCAGCTTTTTTACCCTATTTGGAGTTAATATGTGTAACAGATGCCATTAGAAGCTATTTGGAGGCTGATTAGTTGCATTTTGGTTCAGTTTTCTATCTATACTCTACATACTCTCATGAGAGTATACCCCATTTTCTCTTTTTTTTTTTCATTTTTTACCCTTCTGTTAAAATGTGTACGGTGCCATCGAGTTATCTAGAGGGCGATTGGTTGCATTTTGATTGATTTCTATCTATCTGTATACTCTCATGAGTACACCCCATTTTCTCATATTTTTCAATTTTTTTTACCTATTTGGAGTTAATATGTGTAGCAGATGCCATTAGAAGTTTTGGAGGTATTGGTTACATTTTGATTCAATTTTCTATCTTACTTTGTGTACTCTCATGAGAGTATATCCCATTTTCTCATTTTTTTTCAATTTTTTTACCCTGTTTAGAGTTAAAATGTGTAGCAGAAACCATTAAAAGTTGTTTGGAGGCTAATTGGTTGCATTTTGGTTCAGTTTTCTATCTGTACTCTGTGCACTCTCATGAGAGTACACCCCAATTTCTCTTTTTTTTAATTTTTTTACCCTGTTTAGAGTTAATATGTGTAGCATATGTCATTACAAGCTATTTGGAGGCTGATTAGTTGCATTTTGGTTCATTTTTCTATCTGTACTCTGTATACTCTCATGAGAGTACAACCCAATTTTTAATTTTTTTTAGTTTTTTTTATCCTGTTTGGAGTTAATATGTGTAGCAGATGCCATTACAAGCTGTTTGGAGGCTGATTGGTTGCATTTTGGTTTAGCTTCCTATATAATTGAGATTTTAATTGATTTTTAATTTGATTTTAGTAGCTTTCGACAAGCACTACAGTGGATTTAGGGATCATTCGGACCGGTTTATTTTCTATTTTATTTGACACTGATTGTAATTTGAAATAAAATAATTTTGACATAATAAAAATGTATTTGAAGTTTTAATAAATATTAATTTATTTCTATACAATAATGATATCTAGCAATGATCAAAGGTAAAATAGTTATTTTTAAAATTAATTAAATGTAAAATAACAATAATGATAGCTAGCAATGATATGGTACAAAGAAACTAATTAATTACAATTTTAAATATAAAATAACAAATTTAAGATGAAAATATTTAAAAGCACTTGTAGATACTTTTTTTTTTGCTATAATTGCTTGGAAGT
>CM038219.1:147338048-147451428 GCA_021442155.1 Cymbidium sinense | reverse complement strand
AAGGAGTTGGCAAAAAAAAAAAAAGGTCAAAAATGGTCTGTACCCTCCAAAGAGGTACACAGAGTACAGATGCACTAAACCACCCAGAAACCACCCAAACTGCCATCAAATGCTTCCTTTGCAATGTTCTAAACATAATCATAAGGAGTTGGCAAAAAAATGAAAAAAAGGTCAAAAATCAGTACCCTCCAAAGAGGTACAATGTTACAAATGCAAATACCCCAAAACCACCAAGCCATCAAATGCTTCCATTATAATGTTCTAAACATAATCATAAGGAGTTGGCAAAAAAAAAAAAAATATCAAAAGGGTCTGTACCCTCCAAAGAGGTACACAGTGCTAAACCACCAAAACCACCCAAAGCGCCATCAAATGCTTCCTTTGCAATGTTCTCTAAACATAATCATAAGGGTTGGCAAAAAAATGTGAAAAAGGTCAAAATGATCTGTACCCTCAAAGAGGTACACGTACAAATGCAAAATCAAAAAAAACCGCCATCAAATGCTTCCATTATAATGCTAAACATAATCATAAGGAGTTGGCAAAAAAAAAAAAGATCAAAAGAGTGTACCCTCCAAAGAGGTACAATATATGCACTAAACCACCCAAACCAAAACGCCATCAAATGCTTCCTTTGCAATGTTCTAAACATAATCATATGAAATTGGCAAAAAAAATGGGAAAAAATGGTCAAAAATGTTCTGTACCCTCCAAAGAGGTACACGATGCACTAATACCACCCAAAACCACCAAACCGCCATCAAATGCTTCCATTATAATGCTCATACATAATCATAAGGAGTTGGCAAAAAAAAAAAAAATATCAAAAGATCACCCTCCAAAGAGGTACACAGGTACGATACAAAAACCACCCAAAACCACCCAAGCATCAAATGCTTCCATTTTGCAATGTTCTAAACATAATCATAAGGAGTTGGCAAAAAAAATGTGAAAAAAAATGTCAAAATGATCTATACCCTCCAAAGAGGTACACAGTACAAATGCAAAATACCACCCAAACCAGCCATCAAATGCTTCCATTATAATGCTACATAATCATAAGGAGTTGGCAAAAAAAAAAAAAAAATCAAAAGATCTGTACCCTCCAAAGAGGTACAGTCTGGTACAAAATACCACCACCAAACCACCAAACGCCATCAAATGCTTCCTTTGCAATGTTCTAAACATAATCATAAGGAGTTGGCAAAAAAAGGAAAAATATCAAAAATGTACCCCCAAAGAGGTACACAGTACTACTAAACCACCCAAAACCACAAAGCCATCAAATGCTTCCTTTTGATGCTAAACATAATCATAAGGAGTTGGCAAAAAAAAAAAAAAGATCAAAAAGGTCACCCAAAGAGGTACACGGTACGATGATACTAAACCACCCAAACCAAAATCAAATGCTTCCTTTAATGTTCTAAACATAATCATAAGGAGTTGGCAAAAAAAATGGAAAAAGGGTCAAAATGGTACCAAAGAGGTACATAATGTGATCACTAAACCACCCCAATCACCCAAATCAAATGCTTCCTTTGTCTAAACATAATCATAAGGAGTTGGCAAAAAAAAGAAAAAAGGGTCAAAATGGTCCCTCCAAAGAGGTACAGATGCAGTACCACTAAACCACCCAATCACCATGATATCAAATGCTTCCTTGCAATGTCTAAACATAATCATAAGGAGTTGGCAAAAAAAGAAAAGGTCAAAAATCAGTCCAAAGAGGTACACAGGTACTGAGATACTAAACCACCCGAAACCACGCCATCAAATGCTTCCCTTGCAATGTTCTAAACATAATCATAAGGAGTTGGCAAAAAAAAAAAAAGAAAAAAAAAAGGTCAAAATGTCTGTACCCTCCAAAGAGGTACACAGTACAATACACTAAACCAATGAAACCACCCAATGCCATCAAATGCTTCCTTATGATGCCCTAAACATAATCATAAGGAGTTGGCAAAAAAAAAAAAGGAAAAGGTCAAAAAATGTCAGTACCCTCAAAGAGGTACACAGTGCAGAATACACTAAACCACCCTAATCACCCAAGCGACATCAAATGCTTCCTTTGCAATGTCTAAACATAATCATAAGGAGTTGGAAAAAAAAATGAAAAAAGGGTCAAAATGGTACCCTCCAAAGAGGTACAGTCGATGCACTAAACCACCCAAAACCACCCAAAATGCCATCAAATGCTTCCTATGTAATGTTCTAAACATAATCATGGAGTTGGCAAAAAAATGGGAAAAAGGTCAAAATGTTTTATATCTCCAAAGAGGTACAGGAGATGCACTACCGCCCAGAAACCACCCAAAATGCCATCAAATGCTTCCATTATAATGCCCTAAACATAATCATAAGGAGTTGGCAATAAAACTAGTAAACAAAAAAATTGATCTATTATTGGTATATTTATTGATATTGTCCAATGATTACAATTTCCACAAGGATTAACTCATTCACTATTGCTTAAAGAGCTACAAACACTGTCAAAATCTCTAGCTATCTCAAGCTGGATAATGTCATGTATCAAAATGTTTTCGAGATAATATCCATCATCGGTAGTGTACCCTTCAGATTGTTTCATTGAGCTCGAGTTAAATTCACGCATGTAGAACATCATTAGTTGATACATTCTTACTGACATCGATATATGATATTATGTGCATACCTCGAAAACACTTTGGCATAGCAGAAAGGTGATGCAACTTGTGAGAGGAAGACGCTATCGGTTGGTTTGGTTTACGCAACCAAAAAAGTAGAAGGGTTTGAAGATTAACAATATTTAAAATACCAAAAATATCATAAGTATTACTCTTGGCTTTCTTGGATCTCTCCCAATATCCCTTAAGCCTTGAGTTGGAAACACCCTTTGGACGTTGCTTAACTGGATCTTTTAAGATGTCTTTTCCCTTATCTGTCGTGGTTAACTTCTTCTTCCTAACTGCTTTGTCAGTTGGAGAATTCCACTTATTATAGAGTCAACATCATCATATAGTTTTTAGGGATCCAAGCATATAGTCCTCAGCTCTCTTATTGCCCTGTGCCCTGACGCTTATTTGATATGCATATCGACTTATGTGGTTCAAAATAATGCCAGAAGCATTTCCATCTGTGCTTGCCACATCTCTTAATTTTCTGTATGCACTATCATTGTAAATATCCCTCTTTGCTCTAGTAGACCATCGCATGAGAAGATACTTGTCCGAATGCTATCTTCCACTAAGAACTCGATACAATGGGCACAAAGTAATCCCATCATCTCAAATTTTTTGCAACTACAAGTCACTTCTAGGGTAGTCCTATCGAAATACACAGCCCATGTTTTGGATGCATTTTTATTCTCTAAGTTTCTTACCAAATACTCCATGGTGCTGTCATCTGACTTAGTAACTAATAGACCCCCAACCCCATGCAAAAATTCCTCTTCAAACATAGTGTAAACCTTTCTTGTATAAAACATAGCAGCTTGTTTTAGAATTGGACTGTTAACAATGATCGATGGTACTGAAGTCTTCATCATGTTCATTCCAAGCCATGTCTCCATAACCTTTTCCAACCCCAAGAAACAATCAAGAGAACTTGTTGGTTTAGATATTCCATGGCATACATTGTTCGTGGACTCACTACGTTGCGTTGACAAGATGCCCATGCGTAATCGATTGGACCACTTGGATCTAATCTTATAAAGCTCAGACAGCCAAGCATGATCATGCAAATTGCCTTCTTCTAGCATGGCAGACCAAGCCTCTTTAAACTCTTCCTCTGAGTCACACTTACTCATGCATTTATAAAATAGCCTTGTACTATCTTATTACTATTAAAGCAATGAACCTTGGAAGGAGCTTTCTTTGAAATATGCCATTGGCACAACCTATGATGAGTATGCGACATACAATTTCAATGGCTCTTGCCATGCCGATCTTGATCGTGAATATTGTTATAGGATGTCTCATTCATCAAGAAGAAAAGTTTGGAATAGCCATGAGAATGACTCAATTGTCTCTTCTGATAAAAAGGCTACTCCAAATAATACATTTTGCCAGTGATGATTCACTCCAACAAGAGGGGCACAAACGAGATTATATTTATTGAGTCGATAGCTTGTATCAAAAATTATCACATCCCCAAAATAATCATATTCTATTTTGGACATGCCATTACAAAAAAAAAACTTACTAAGCAATCCGACTCATCAACTTGCACATCCCATGCAAACATCCCATCCGATGCTTGCCTCTCCTTAAACAATCAGATAATGCATTACCATCACCATTTGCAATCCTCGATCTTTTCTCTTCAATAAAATTGAAAGCATCTCTTTTGGTGAACCCGATATTCTCTACGCCAACTTCCTCCTAGATAGGCGCATCGGTTGCTCTACCTCATTGTCTTCAACACGGACGCCTTTTCATCGCTAATGCATCTGTGTGATCTGAGAAGATGTAGGTCAGCAGGCTCTGCCAAAGAATGATTATGACTTTCTGTATGTTTTTTAATCGTCCAATTCCCCTCCAAATCAACAGAGAATCTAATCATGGGCAACATCGGTTCTTCTGAATTTTGTCAAGCTATTTAGGCGGACTTCTTCCCACCTTTTGCACATAGAAAATCTTTTGATTTCAATTTCTTTGAGTTTGGCCAATACTAGTATGGTCCTTCCAACACGAAGCCAATTTGATGTGCATAGTCACCTGATGCATGCCTCGTTTCATTCCGAGCAGTGGTGAGTTTCTCCAAATATGGGTCATTGACTGCATTTACCTGACAGAACAGATACAAAAATATGTTAGAAAATATGGATGGAAAATACCCACCCAGAAATCACCCAACCTGACATCAAATGCTTCCTTTGCAATGTCCTAAACATAATCATAAGGAGTTGGCAAAAAAACTAAAAAAAAGGTCAAAAAAAATTCTCTCAAAGAGGTACAGTCTGATGCACTAAACCACCCGAAACCACCAAAGCCAAATGCTTCCTTTGCAATGCCCTATACATAATCATAAGGAGTTGGCAAAAAAAAAACTAGAAAAGAAGATCAAAAAAGGTCTGTACCCTCCAAAGAGGTACACAGGATACAGATGCACTAAACCACCCAGAAACTACCCAAACTATCATCAAATGCTTCCTTTGCAATGCTCTAAACATAATCATAAGGAGTTGGCAAAAAAACAAAATGATCAAAAGGTGTACCCTCCAAAGAGGTACAGATGCACTAAACCACCCAAACCAGCCATCAAATGCTTCCTTTGCAATGCCCTAAACATAATCATAAGAGTTGGCAAAAAAATGGAAAGGGTCAAAAAGTTCACCCTCCAAAGAGGTACAGGGTCTGGCACTAAACCACCCGAAACTACCCAAACGCCATCAAATGCTTCCTTTAATGCCTAAATATAATCATAAGGAGTTGGCAAAAAAAGCAAAAAAAGAAGATCAAGATCAGACCCTCCAAAGAGGTACACAGGGTACAGATGCACTAAACCACCCAGAAACTACCCAAACTGCCATCAAATGCTTCCATTATAATGTTCTAAACATAATCAAGAGTTGGCAAAAAAATAGAAAAGGTCAAAATGGTCTGTACCCTCCAAAGAGGTACACAAAGTACAAATGCACTAAACCCCCCAGAAACCACCCAAACTGCCATCAAATACTTCCTTTGGAATGCCCTAAACATAATCATAAGGAGTTGGCAAAAAAATGGAAAAAGGTCAAAAAAAGTCTCCCTCCAAAGAGGTACAGTGAGCACTAAACCACCAAACCAAACGCCATCAAATGCTTCCTTTGATGCCTAAACATAATCATAAGAGTTGGCAAAAAAAAAAAGGAAAAAAGATCAAAAGAGGTCTACCCTCCAAAGAGGTACAGAGTACGATGCACTAAATCACCCGAAACCACCCAAACCTCAAATGCTTCCATTATAATGTTCTAAACATAATCAGGAGTTGGCAAAAAAAGAAAAAAGGGTCAAAATGTGCTACCCTCCAAAGAGGTACAGGGAGTATGCACTAAACCACCACCACCAAGCCATCAAATGCTTCCTTTGCAATGCCTAAACATAATCATAAGGAGTTGGCAAAAAAAAAAAAGGGTCAAAAAAAGGTCAGATCTCCAAAGAGGTACATACAGATGCACTAAACCACCGAAACACCCCGCCATCAAATGCTTCCTTGCAATAACTAAACATAATCATAAGGAGTTGGCAAAAAAATGAAAAAAGATCAAAAAAAAAGTGTCCTCCAAAGAGGTACACATAGAGATGCGATGCACTAAACCACCAAAACCACCAAAGCCATCAAATGCTTCCTTTGCAATGCTAAACATAATCATAAGAGTTGGCAAAAAAAAAATGGAAAAAGGTCAAAATGGTCTGCATCAAAGTGGTACCAGCACACTAAACCACCAAAACCACCAACGCCATCAAATGCTTCCTTTGCAATTTAAACATAATCATAAGGAGTTGGCAAAAAAAAAAAATGGGAAAAAAGGTCAAAAATGTCCTCCAAAGGTACACAGTGATGCACTAAACCACCCGAAACCACAACATCAAATGCTTCCTTTGCATTTAAACATAATCAAAAGTTGGCAAAAATTGTCAAAAAACATCAAAATTCGCCTCCAAAGAGAGAATTCTAGATGCACTAAACCACCCGAAACCATAGCGCCATCAAATGCTTTTAATGTTCTAACATAATCGAAGGAGTTGGCAAAAAAATGAAAAATATCAAAGTTCTCTCAAAAGGTCAGAGAATGATGCATAAACCACCCAAATCAACGCCATCAAAAACCCATCAATGTTCACATAATCATAAGAGTTGGCCGTAAAAAAAGATCAAAAATCAGCTTCCAAGTACATCGATGCACTAAACCACCCAAAATGCCATCAAATGCTTCCTCAATGTTCTAAACATAATCATAAGAGGTGACAAAAAAATGGGAAAAAAAGGGTCAAAAATGGTCTCTCAAAGAGGTATCTGAGATAAAATAACACTCAAAATTAAATATTTGACAAAAAAACAACCAAATTACTTCTAATTGGAAGAAATGAACATATTCTTTTAATAACAAGAATATCACTAATAAACCTAGAAAAGAATTTTCGAAGCATTAATGGATTTGTATTTAATACATCCTCGTAAAATGGTTATTTTTCCTTAACATTCTCCATCTTCATGGTTCTTTTGTAAAAGGAAATGAGATTTTATCTCTCTTCGTTTTGGAAAAAACTAACCTGAACCCTAAATCATCATATATTTCTTTTAAATTCCTCATTTTTTGAATCACGATTGTGGAAATGTATTTCTGGCCCGTCGTTAATCGCCATCGACGTTTTATCGGGCCAAGCGTCCGTTATCTGTTGCTCATAATCTAACAAATCTATGTGTCCATATTAGAGTGCGTAAAACGATGACTGACGTAATATTTTCTCGGCTTAATTTTAAATTAGTCATAATTAATAATTTAATTAAGTGCTTAAAAAAATTTAAAAATAGCCCTACTCGATAACATTTAAATTTTATTTTTTTTAAATGTTAAAGAGTTTTTGGCCATATTATTTTTTGTGCTTAGTATCGTTGGAAAGGTAATAAAATTCATAACTTCATGTTGTTGACGAATCGCTAGCCGCTTTTTCGACGTATAAATTTTGAAGTTATGAAAGTGTATTCTCTATTTTTTGAATACAGGATTGTTGAATATATATAATTTCTTGGTAATATCAAACATCTAGATGTATTCATTTGACTCTTTACCATAATAAATATATATATATAACAAATAATTTTAAATTAGATTTGAAATATATGTATTTATTATGATAAAGAATGAAAATATCTAGAGTCAAAATCATTACTAGTTTTAATGTGTTTTGAAAGTAAATGTTAACAAGTGTAAAATAACATCTTCAAATATAAGAAAAGAGTTGATTTTTTAAGAATGAGTAAAACCCATTAAAGCTCAATTTATATATAGAATATATATTGAGAGTGTTGATATTAACAGAATTATATGTATTAACAATTTGTATTATGACAAAAGCAGGTGCGAATACTCACTTTCAAAACTTCAAAATTTATACGTTCATAGCTACTCAGATTAAATTAAAGCTATCAACATGAAAGTTATAATTTTTTATTACCTTTCCACGATACTAAAGCGAAATCCGACGATTCTGATATGGAAAATAAGTTAAGTTAATTTTTTTTTTAAATCATTTATGACCATTCGTGGTCAGCAATGGCTGAATGGCGCGTCACGATTGTCCAAGTGACACTATTTTTTAATTTTTTTTAAATGGATTAATTAGCTAATTAAGTTATTAATTAGGGTTAATTTAAAAATTAAGCACTCTCATCTCTCTCTCTCTCTCTACAGATTCTGAAAACAAAGAATATATATAGATATATATATATATATATATATATATATATATATATATATATATATGTATAATAATTTCTTTCACTTTCAGCCATCTCATCTCTCTCTCTCTCTCTCTCTCTCTCTCTCTCTCTCTCTTTCTCTTTGAGATTCTGAAAACAAAGAATTTATATATATATATATGTATATATATATATATATATATATATATATATATATATATATATATATATATATATATATTTTCACTTTCAGCCACCCCTCTCCTCTCTCTCTCTCTCTCTCTCTCTCTCTTCTCTCTCTAAAGTAAAAAAATAAAATATTAAAAAAGAAACGGTTAATAAAAAACTAAAATAGAAAGAAATCAGGCGGAACCGATCACTTTTTTTTTACAGTTAATAAGCTAATTATCAAAATTTTAAATAAAGTTTTTTATTATCATTTATTAATTTTTAAAATTAATATTAAATTTATTATCTTTTCATAATTTAAATATTGAAACATTTAAATATAAATCATATTTTTATATAAGATTTATAATAATTTCATTTTATTTCATACTATATATATATATATATATATATATATATATATATATATATATATATATATATATATATATATATATATATATATATATATATATATATATATATATATATATATATAATTATTAATTCCAATTTACAAAATTTTAATCAATTAAAGATTGAGAGAAATCTCAATTAGGATTTATGTGAGTTGTTTAGTTTTAAATATTGATCAAAATATTTAATAAAATATATATATTTTATTATTAAGATCTAAATGAGTAAATTATTAGTAATAAAAATAATTAAACGTATAATAAATAAAGATAAATATTAACTAATAAAATGAAAAAAATTGTCTTTATTGGGCAAGACTTTATTAGGATGGGCAAAATTATTTTTTAAAAGAAATAATAATATAAAAAATTGAGGGTGGGCAATTGCCCACCCTCACGTAATGGATCCACCCATGAAAGAAACTATTGAATATATTATATACTAATTTTGAGATTTTATCGCTGATTTTTATTTGCTCACACAAAAATATGATGTGTTGTGATAAATTATTAATATTTTAAACTTTAAGTACTGTTACCATTTCTTTTGGTAATTAAGAAAATATGTACTTTTGATTAAATATCATATATCGCCTCTCTTGGCAGTAGGATGATACTCTTGGTGGTGTGCTTGTCACTCATTTTCTTCTTGGCATTGGTAGCTCAATTCTCGTGTGACTCCCACCGGGAGGTAACAGAATGCTATGAGTAATGAAAATACATATATAGAACTTAAATTTCACTAAGTGGACAAACTTATGATTTTAGTCAAATAAGAGATAAAAAAAATTATAAGATAAAATTAAAATGATAAATTAAAAGGACTTACAAGACTTGAGAAGCTTGCTTGAGATCACGAAAAAAAAAATTCAACTCAAATCTCCAAACAAAATTTTATGTGAGAGTTGAATGTGAATTGAAGGATAGTGAAAATGAACTCCCATCCCTAACTATTTATTATGTGAAGAACGAATCTCTTGTGGGCCTTGTACCCCTAAAGGGCAAGCATGAGAAAACAAAAAAAAAAGTGGTCCTTTCATGAGAGGGTTTTAAATAAATATCTACTACTCATCTTTTGATACATGCTTCTTTTCTTTTCATGTACATAGATTGAAAAATATGCAAGAGTTTGAAAAATGACTTTAAAGCAAACACACATCATGAAGCATGTACTTCAAAAACATTCAAATTCAAAGAAGTTATATCAAAATACATCCATGTCAATGATATTACACATGCGTATTGAGATAATGTTATGTTTATATATTATACATTATCATGCATACAAATAATTTGAAAAGGTTAATACTTACACATTATGATGCAGTCTAATACTCAAATTATTGCAAGCAACTTAATATTATAAATTATTTAAGCATGCATATCATAAGAAGAAATAAATTCAAATATAATGCTTCTATGAAGTGTGCAATTACTCTCAAGTGATTTACATTTCACAAGGAGTGTCTTAAGCATAGCCCCAATAACTTTGTAAAATGTACAAATTTTATAAATTGCACAAATTCAATGAAATTTAAAATGAACTTCGACATGGAACACTTTATTTAAATGATGAAATTATTAAGTCAATATATTCAATCCAATCCTCTTAGTAAGAATAGGGGTTGACAGGATTGCTTATGAGTTTAGTGTTCAATCATTAAAAGAGTAATTTTATTTTACATTTGCATACGACCATCAAAGGTCTTAATAGAAAATTTTCTTATTTAAAATCCTAAACTCTCTATTTTGATACGAAAAATACAATCATAAGTTTTAGCTATTGATTCGATCATCTAGTAGTAGGAAAGCAAAGTTGATAAGGTCTATACCTCTTGAATGGTTACGCTAATTGTAGATTTCAATCGGAGGGGGTTCAATTTAAAAATAAAATCATCAAATTATAATACAAATATTCAAATTATTTTCACCCCGATGATATCTGTGTTGAATGGAGATTTCAACCATAGAAGATACTTCTATCAAAATGTATTCATAATTTCAGATCAAATTGACTTAAATCACATATTAATTCAAATACAAAATTTAATATGTCATCCAGTTATAAATGTTTAAGAGAAATTTATCATCTAATACTTAAAGCAAATATTACATCCACCTTCCGCAACTATTTATTGAAGGTGTCAAATTAGGAAAACTTTAGCTTACAAATGAGCTAATGTCAAGTCAAGTACACAACTATTCACTCTTAATTAATCTCATGCCAAAGGGCGTATGTCCTCTATCCGTATTGACTAGTATGCTCTACATATGATGCGGTTACGATCAGAGTCCCCTGATCGGATGGTTGTTGTCAAATGACACCATTATATTACGATCATGACTATAGCTCGTATGCTCCCCAATGACTCTATCATTTGAGTTGTGAATAGTGCATGATAGTGTAAAAAACCCTATCTAAGGCCAACTTATATTTGTCCCATTTGATAAACTTCATCCCAATTCTACAAGAACAATTGGATGATGCAACTCATGGCTAATAAAATCCTTTGACGTTGGGTCACCACCGCCTCATTAAGTAAACTAGGAATCCGATACTTGGGATGGAACCATGAGATCTTGATTAGTCTCATCATTCTCTTAATCATCTTTAAGTAAAACAATGATGAATTTCATAAACTTAAATTTCATAGCTTCATATGTTGCTACTATATATGATTTAGCAATCTAATGACTATCTTAAAGTTTTCTCTCAGCATTGAAAGGGGTAATTAACTATAGGTTCTTGTGCTTATAGGAAACCTAAAACTAGATATAAAGTCCTCATAGAATGAAGACGAATCCTCTATGTAGTGTCTTATCTACTATTTCGACAACTATTTCATCTGCCTTTTGAAAATTTAACCGACATTAATCAAACTCCCTTTATTGAGAGGTTGGGGGTGAATTTTTAGAACCCACAGAACGAACATTAAAATTGTTATATGTAAATGACATATGAATATGATTTTGATTAGCAATAAATATCAAAATAATAGAGAAATTTATTGTAATTGAGCATCGAGAAAAAATGTTAAAATATTCTAATGCATGTAATCAACAAAATAGTTATCTTAAATTCAATATTAAATTTGACCCTAACTTTGATTTGCTTTTTTATGATAATCAAAGAGATGATTAAGGAGATTCTATAATATAATCATGCCCAAAATGTTGGCATGGATGATCTTTTCATTTAATAAGATGAGTTGTCATTTTTCTTCCAATAAGAGTTGAAGGGTTCAAATCTAATGATTTTCCATTGAAAATACATTCCTTCATATCAAAATTTTCGACGTGGATGGTGTTGTCATTGATTAAAAGTTTAAGTGTCAACCATTGTGAAACTGTAAAGAGAATATTTCTCATAGATAGGACCAAAATGTTGCGTGTAAGAAAATTCATGGCAGCACAATGAAATTTTTTTGAGTCATAATTTTGTATAAAAATTTAACACACATATGAATAATTAGAGAAAATATGAAGAATACTAAAGTTTTAACATGAAGAATCACATGAAAAAGAGAAAAAAAAAACTATTGGGCTTAGTTTTATTCAAATAATCTAGTATGTATTTTGAATTACAAAGTTTTACTCTTCTCTTAGAATATCTCAATATTTATATTTATATTTTTGATGCTTAATTTGAGCTCAAATGTACCTATTCTCGGTTATGATGGTCTCGTTTCATTCATACATTTTTTTACTATAAATTTATTCTAATTAAATTTTTAAAAACATATTATCTCAAAATTAGCATCAAATTTGATTAAGTTTATTATGATTTATTAATATTCTCAAAAATAATATGTTATCATTGGCGGCTTTATAATCATCATATAATTATCACCGATCATCACTGTCGTTGCTCCACATATGATTGCTACTACTACCACATTAATCAACAATTAAAAATATATTTTAAGATGTAAAAATATTATATTTAATGTCAAAATATAATAAATTAAAAAATTGAAAATAAGAGAGCTAAAGTTTGGAAGCTAAAGTCTTTTTATATATAGCCAACAAATAACTAGAGGACGTATCTTTTCTTCAGTGAAATTTAAATGACCATAAGAGTTTCATAACAAATCATTAACTAAAATAAAATAATTATGCCATCATGCGGCCTCTCAAAGGAGGCGATAATTTATTAGAGAGCTGAATCTGAGCCAGTATTATATTCTTATCAGATTTTATCGTGATGAGTTTTCTATCTATAAGATTTATATCAACATAAATGTAATAATTTACTATTCATTACGCGCTTGTATTGCACTCATCTAAATAGAAAATTCCTTTTAAAAAAACATATTTTTAACCAATTTTAGATAAGATTATTCAAATATATTTTTCTCCAACTTTAAGTATTAGATCAATTAATTTGAATGACATTAATTTAAAATTTGTTTTCTATTATGTTGAGAAGTAAGAAAAAATAAGGAAAAAAAAAAAAAGTCATTCGTATTAAACACTAAGTAGTTCAAATTTATGATTATTTTACTAAATTTTTTTTTTGTTTTGTTGTCATAAGTTTGTATTAATAGAGTTTTTTTTTTTAATTTCAACATACAACTTCTTCACATAACAATATTTCAACAACTAAATAATTAATGAATCCCCGTCAACGATGACGGTGCAGTATGGTCTGCATCACTGCAGTGTCATTTGGAGCGTTGAGATTTGAAAAATATGCAATGAGAAAACTGTATTTTTTAACATAATCTTGTTAACTATGATTTGTGAAACTGCGATTTAACTTTTGTAAAAAAAATATATTTATATACTCACTATAATTTCAAATGGTTATTTTTTTTAGCATCTTCATCGTTATTTTTTTATGCAACTTCAACTTTATCAAACTGACCCTTAATAGAGTTGTGGTCATCAGAGTTATGATCATCTTCAAGCTGCTTCCTCCTAATACTACACTTTCCAGTACAACCTTAGGACAGTGTGCAAATACAACTGCTAATTTAAGTAAACCTCACTATCAACTTGACATCAAATTAACACTATCTATATAATACAATTTGTCACATCCAATTTCAAAGCCATCTGAATCGGACCAAACCTATATCTCACATATAACTCCCATAAATCTTCAAAGTTGATCCTCCGCTCACTTCTATGTGAGAACAACGGGTGGTTGATTGGTCATTGGTCGAGATCATTCTTGACTCAGATATGCCTCGGTAACATTAGATCAAATTTTTTACTCTAATCATTGAAGGCCTTTCTTGAGCATGTAGAGATCCCAATCACAACTAACGGCATAAAACCGCCCATCGCCAGCTGCAGCGATATTAACTATGTCATTACATCCTTCCATCAAAAGTCTTCACCTTTGGCCATTACCATACGTACAAAACACTACACCCCTTTTAGGGTATAGCCATCGTTGGATAACTTAAGAACACCAGCCAGCGCTGGTAGAACTTCAAGAGATGACCACCTCTGATGAATAACCTAGTTGAATTCTGAACACTTGGTTCTAATTTTTATGATGGTGAAATAGCTTTGGGGATAGACGGGAAAATATGAGTTTGTAGTTTGATACGGGATCAAAGAGATAAAGAGTCTCATTATTATGAGTTGGAAGACGAGCCATTCATTGGAACAGCATTCAAAATAGATGGGAGAAAATTGGGAAGAAAATGGCAAGGAAATGCAGACGTGGCTAATATCGTCATCTTGTGGATGACGTTGTTATCATTGTAGTATACCATGTAGCTTGGACGAGTGCTGGGGGCAGGCATGGCAGAACGCTTCTCAAATAATTTATTTTATAATTTTATATAAATTATCACGGCATGTTATTAGTTCTAAAATTTCAAAAAATGCCGAGTAATTGCAAGGCTAATCCCATCAACCTTATCACCGTCCTTGTCCTCCTCTTCCTTCACCTCCTACTCATCCTGCATACTACGGATTCTGCAGCAATAGGTGACGACACTTTGCAAATGTCAATAAGTGAGTTAATGAATAAATCTTCTTCTCCTTCTTTTATTAATTTTGCTTCATGGAAGATCGGAGAGAAGTTCCATCCCTCATGACCTTTATTATAAATCTGTATTTAATAAAGCTTTATCTTATCTCTGATGTTTAATAACAGGTCAAGAGGAGATCTGACCATGATGAAGAGGAAGAAGACGACATTGAAGAAGAAGAAGAGAGAGAATCATTCGATGTTGCAAAAGAGTTCACGGCAACTCTCCACAGGTCCGGTTTCCTCCTTATAAATCTTTTCTTGGCAATGAGGACCGCGTGGTGAGGAGAGGCGGGAGGGTTTCCTTTAATTTCGTGTGTTGGTAGTTGTAATCTTTTGGCGGAGATGAAGTTGGAACCGTGAAAACAGGACAGAAGTGTAACTAAAATTTTTTACAAATGCTATTTATAGAAGCAATATAACTTTTAAGGTATCCTTATTTATAGCATCTCCGTAAGTATTGATATGATCATAAAATCAATTCATTTTAAGTATGTATTTTTGTACGACTTAAAATGTATAAAAATAGTATAATATATGATAGAAGGTAGAGTAAAACAATTTTTATGAGGGAAATTTACAATGACGCATCAAAAACGTATAATTTCAAAAGGATAATCTTTTGACATAAATCAAACCAACAAATATATTTACTGAAAAAGAAAAAAAGTTTTTAATATAAATATTTGTGATGTTAGTCCATTATTTTCTGACTCTGTTCATGCTTCAATTAATTCCAATAACATGCATTTGCTTTATGGAGAATTGAAAACAGAGAGAATAATTGCCATCAGCAGTTACAAAATTCCATTTTGGATTGAAAAATCCATATTGGAACGAGATTTCGTAGAATAAACTTCAGCTTTATCCTAAACTGGAACTATCGATGACAAAGAGAGAATTGTCTTCCTCTATCATGTGTTTACTGCGTCGAAGAAGGACATAACAACTGGTATAATTGGTATTACCAGTAGCAAAATTGAATTTTGGAGAATCGAAAGATCTATTTTGGATTGAGATTTCGTAGAATTATTTGTTTTCAGACTCCTTTTGACAAAGTGGACTCAAAGTCTTCCTCTATTTTCATCTGTGGAGGAAGAAATTTGGGCGAGATTATTATAGATCTCTCGTTTTTATGTTGATAACATTAAAAAAAAATTTTCTTATTTTTTTCTTACTTTCATAGCCATTAAAATTGTAGGAATTCACGTTTTGTTATTATTAATGTTGTTGTAAAGGGCAAATAAGAATTAAGTTAGAACTCAAGAGAGGTTCGAGATTACATAGTGATGTAGGAAACTTCCATAATGTTGTACTTCTCTTTTCAGCCGCGTGAAATGCAAAGAAAATAAAAGAGTTAAATGGTAATATAACAATTAATGACGTTGAAAATATGTTAACGCTGTCAAATAATTTATTTCCTCTGCATAGACAATTTTTATATAGAACTGCAAAAAATGGCGAGTAATTGCAAGGCTAATCCCATCAACCTTGTCATCGTCCTTCTCCTCCTCCTCTTCCTCTTCCTCTTCCTCCACCTCCTCCTCATCCTGCATAGTATGGATTCTGCAGCAATACGTGACGACACTTTGCAAATGTCAATAAGTGAGTTAATGAATAAATCTTCTTCTCCTTCTTTTATTAATTTTGCTTCATGGGAGATCGGAGATAGAAGTTCCCATCCCTCATAACCTTCATTATATGCATATGAGCCACGATAAATATGCATTTAATAAATCCAAAAGATGTTTTGTATTATGTTTATGAATATTGGATCCAAACTATGGCCGAAGAACGTATCTCAACTACTGCATAAAGCTAATAATTTTGAATCAAATGATGCCAGAATGATTTAGTTCAAGAATCAGATTTTAGCCAAATATTTCATGGGAATGATTCATGCTCCTCACATTTTTTGTTCATTTTTATTATTTAAAATAAAATTTTAAGCCAAAATAGCTTAATTGTACTTTATATTTGATTACCGTATTTGTGTAGTTATATAGAGTAACAAGAGAACTTAATAGAACTAAATTGAGTTATAATATGCGAATATTTATAGAGATGCAATACTTCTATTTGGCAATAAATTTCTTGCAACTTTTTCTAAACTCATGTGATAAAAATAAATTTTTTATTACCATACCTATTTAAGTTTGATAACCTAAAAATTTACTACTTAATTTAAAAAATATATTTAAGATAATTTTAAAAAATCTACTTACTCTAATTTTATAAACAATCATAGACAATTTAAACAGTCATACAAGTCAAAATTAATTACAATATAAAATTATCTTTAATAATGTAATGAAATAACTTTTATGAGTGTGCATATCATCTAAAGTTATTGAGTATATTTTTGGTAAAGCTAATCAATATAGGAATAAGTTAAGTGTTTATATGAGTATATCAAATAAAATTAAGGTAATATATTATTAACAAATTATACACATTGCTATGTGTACATTTTGTCAACATATTCTCATTCTATTCATTATCATCATCATCACTATCTTTCATGAGGGCTCAATATCTCAATTGTTAGTAATATAACTTTATTCAAACTGAAAAAAGTTAATGTCAAATATTTATATGATTTTCAGGAGGTGTTCGTAAAATTATATTCAAGGTGAATCTCAGTGGAAGAAAGCCAAAGGGTAATTTTACTCATGTTGAACCACTTATGTGAATTACACACCCCAACCGACCTATCCAACTTCCACCCAACACCTCAAATTGTGAAATTGTAAATACTTACCACAAAGTATACCATGTCATTGTAATTAGTGGGAGGGTTACTTATTCTTCACTAATAAAAGAATATCACATCTTTTTGCTACTTATTAAGATGTGCAACTAATGAAAGAAAAAAAATTGTTTTAAAATGTGAATATATAATGTAAAATTTGAATGTTGTCTCGTTATGCATAGCTTAAATTATAGTGTAATATGTCACTGTCTTTAAAATATTTGTATTGCTATCTTTTAGTTCATATATTATATAATAAGCATTTGAGATGCCAAAGATTGTTATGACTCATTTATTATTTCAATATTATATTTAAGGATTGCATATTTGTGTTTGTGCTTTCAGATTGAAGTTTTGGAGTACATATTAATGGGATTAATAAGTGTATAATCTTGAATAAATATAATAAAAATAGTTGACAACAATATCTCATATTTTTATATAATTAAACTCCTTTCATATTTTAAGTAGAAGTATTCGAATCTTTCAAAAAGATATGATGCTCAATGGGCTCTAAAAGGCCTTACAACACTAGTATGATGTTTGCATGGCATCAAAACTTTTCATACAATTTATTGCAAAGTGGTGATCCATACTAACACATTGCTAATTTTCCAAAAATTTGTGATACTTTTGAATTCACTAGAGTTTCAAAAGCAATTCACCTTTGACTTTTCTTGTTCTCACTAAATAATAGGGCCAGTTTGTTAAACTCATCCCACAAACTCCATCACAAATAGGGATGAAGTAGCACATAAGCTTTTATCTAAGTAGTTCTCTGACTAAAACCAAAATGATGTGCATCTCCAACTTTACTCATGGTAGGAAAAACTTTATATGATGCTTTGGAAACTCGACAAAGATATTTGAAATACTTGCATCATGATTTGCCAAAGTAAATGTAAATTTAAACTTTTTATAATATATTAATGAGATTTACAATAACATGGATCGACACTCCCTTTTGAGGCACACTTTATAAGTAAAACTATACACAAACATAAGCCTAAATTGCAACTTATATTAAACCTCTACCAAACTCCATATTCTATGAGTGCATGTGTAAACAAATATTCATTACATTTGTAAAGTTTCAAAATTTATTAAACACATATTTTTCACCTTCCATGAATTCTTTCGTTAAGTTGTCGTGATAATGCACAAGCTCTTGTGGTATGCACCATTAATCCAATTATAAAAAGAGCCTTTAAGTTGAAGTGATTGAAGTTCCAAAGCCATTACACCTTGACATATTGGTCCACAAGTGATTCCTCTCTTGCTGCAGGGATTGAGAGATGCATATCCCCAAGAACTCAAGGCTCCAAGTTGATCAGAGATGGCATATTTGAGAGAAAATCGTTCAAGCTCATTAGTTCTTGTGCTTCCTGAGGGAGAAGTCATTGCAACTACTGTTGTGTGGAAGGAGAGAAAACTACTTCTATTCCATAAGAACAATTGGATTTTAGGGAATTAAATATCATTTTCATTTGCTATTGTGGTCTCTGAAAATTTGCCATCGACCTCTTTATTAACAGAGTGATATATCAGAAGGAAGATGGAATAGTAGATAAGACACTGCCCAGAGATTTCGCCCTCATTTTGTGAGGACTTTAGATCTGGTTCCAGGTTTTCTATAGGCACAAGCACCTATAATTAATTACCTCTCC
This sequence comes from Cymbidium sinense, assembly GCA_021442155.1. Classification (NCBI taxonomy): domain Eukaryota; kingdom Viridiplantae; phylum Streptophyta; class Magnoliopsida; order Asparagales; family Orchidaceae; genus Cymbidium; species Cymbidium sinense. The sequence goes on along the minus strand of CM038219.1, from coordinate 147,432,054 downwards.
CAATCGAGAGAACTTTGATTGATTAATCACTAAATAAATAGCGTATAATAGATATGGAGTTTAAAATTTGGGATTTAGAATTTATGAAATTCATCTTTATTAACTTAAAGTAGATGATTGGGGCAACGATAAACACCCATTAAGATCCCATGATTCATCATCCTGTGGTCCTACTTAGTTAGAGGAGGTGACCCAACATGACCAAAGGATCTCTGTTAGCAATCATGGGTTATGTCATCCAAGTAATCATTGTAGACCTTGGATAGTATTTGTCTAAGGCAACAAGCTTAAGCCCACCTTAGCTAACAGAGAGCTTTTTTCCAATCAAATATATTATATAGTTCCGCCAAGAACTAAGCATTTGAGGAACAGTAATTTAGTGGTGTCATTTTACAAACACCGCCGAGAGCTCTAGTCATAACCGCCATTTATGTGGTGTCATTTGTGACAAAATCGCGTGGGAGAGGACATGGCCGCATATACGGCTTAAGATTTATTTGAGTATGAAAATAGTTATGCATTTGATTTGACTTGACTCTTTGTGAGCAAATATTTTTTAATTTGTCACCATCGACAAACGGTTGGATGGGTGGATGAATTTTACTTTGAATTTAAATAATTAATTTTATTTAATTTATTTTTTTTTTGAATATTTGATCATTTTATAATTGATTTGAATTTGAATATATAAAGATTGATTATTTAAACTTTAGTAATGATCAGTTTGAGCATAGAGGATCGAGTTTGTTGACCTCCATGTATGTCACATCAGTCGAGTCGAGTTCATAAGACGAAGTCGTCTTTAGAAATTAATAGGCGCATAAATCGGTGATGCACTCGACATCACTTAAATTGGTCAAAATGACCTCCGATCGATGAACGGACTTCGTCATCGCGTTCAGAACGTCAAAATTGGTCAAAATATAAATATTGTACAAGATCAATTGATCAAGCGATCGAGTCGTCAATGCGCTTATACGCATATCGAGGTCGAGAAGCCGCGATGTTGCTCAAACAACCTTCGTTCATGAAATTGATCACGCCGTTAGCGTCAAAACATCAAAATCTATCAAATGAGACTGTCTGCACTCAATTTGGACAAATTCGGCATGTCGGTTGGAAGAGAGATGATGCACAATTTTGAACTGAAATTGACATCGGCGTCAACTTGAATCAAACGCGATCATGCAAACGCAGTTACATTAATGTCAAACTAATCTAAAATCGATATATATATATATATATATATATATATATATATATATATATATATATATGTATATATATATATATATATATATATATATATATATATATATATTTATTATATTATATATTAATATATATATATATTAACTATATAATAATGTCTTTGCCAAGTCCATATTAAAGTGGTATGATTTGCACACATTTGGAAATATAAACATATAATATTGTCTCTTTGAAATGTGAGCAAAATTAGAGAATCAGCCGCTACTTCAAAAGACATCAACAATATGGAATTTGGAACATCATAATGGCTTGAAAGAGCACATTGGCATATGTTTGAAAATGATCTTTTCTTCAAATCATAATGTTAATAGAGCATGCAAACGAGCTAAAGATAAAAGCATAGACAAATCTCAAAGTGCATTATTGTCCAACTATTACATTTATATGTAGGTGATATGAAGTTTTGAATATGATCGATCATTGCTTGCACATATTGCAAGGCAATTCGATTCAAATTGCATCAATGTGTGTACAAGTCATCTAGAGTTGTAGGTCAATTGAATATATATCTTGAGGCAGTTATAGACTCCCAACCGCAGCGTCAAGTTTTGTGCAAATAATGAGATGACTATTATATATGCATATTTTAAGAGAAATCAATTCAAATATGATACTTCAAAGAAGTGTGCAAGTACTCAAGTGATTTACATGTTTCATAAGGAACATCTTGGGCTTATGCCTCAATTGCCTAGTAAAAAATGTGCACATTTTATGAATTACATAAAATTCAATAAAATGGAAAATGAATTCAATTAGCTTTATCTATATGGTGAAGTCATAAGTCCCACTTAATAAATCTAATCTCTCCTTGCAAAATAAGAGTTGACAAGATGGATTCTAAATCAAATACTCAATCACCAAAAGAAATTTGATTTATACATTTACAACAGTATCAAAGATCTAAGAGAAAAATTTTATGATCAAACTTTCCTCTCTGATTGTAGAATCTAACCAGGAGTTTTTTTATTATCTAAATTTTCAAAGTATTTATGTTAAATCCCCTCAAATCTAAATTCATGAATACAAGTCATAGACCCGATCCTTTGCTAGCAAATGAGCAAATCGACAAGGTCTTCCCCAATGATGGTTGTCTTTGATTGTAGAATATGCGGAGGGTTATTATTATCTAAAATTTTAAAGTATTTATGTTAAATCACCTCAAATCCAACTTCATGGATACAATTCATAGACGATCCTTTGTTAGCAAATGAGCAAAGTTGACAAGATCTACGGTCATGATTGCCATTGTAGATTTCAATGAGTTCAATCTCAAAATAAAATTATCAAATTATAGTATGAATGCTCAAATCATTAAAACCGATGATGGTTTGTGTTGAATGGAGATTTCAATCAAGGATATTCATCATCAAAATGTGCTTGCAAGTTCAAATCAAATTAATTAAATCAAGCATTAATACAAATATAAAATCGGATAAATTACTAAGTTCTAAATTGTTAAATGAAATTCACTACTTATAACTTAAAATAAAACTCAATCCAACCCACCTTGCAATTGTTTTGAGGTGACAAATTAAGAAAACTCTAGTTCACAAAGGAGCCAAAGTCAAATCAAGTAAACAATTATATTTACTTTCAAACAATCTCATGCCAACAAGGACACGGCCCATGTCCTTCGACTATGTGGCTTGGTGATGGCTCTATGATCATTAAAGAGTCCTCACTAGTGGTTGTCGCAAATGACCCTCTATATTCTTGTCATTTGTAGCCATATGTTCTCCAATGGCTCTGCTTTTGAGTTGTGAACCATATTTACTTGAAAGGGAAAAAGCCCTTTATTTAAGGTAGACTTAAGCCTATCTCTTTAGATAAACACCACCCGTGTCTATAAGGATTTCTTCTCAACCACAGTTGATAAGGATCTTCATCATTCGACTACCTTCTCGACTAAGTAGATTAGGTGTGGTGACCCGGATGATGATAGAACCATGAGATCTAGATTGGGCGCATCATCGTTCCCCCAACCATTCACTTTAAGTTAAACATAATGAATTTCATAAATTCTAAATTTCAAAACTCCACATCAATATATGCCACACATTTCAATAATGTCAGTTCTCTCTCTGATTGGGAGGTAATTAACTATAGGTGATTGTCTAAACCTAGAACCATATCTAAAGTCCTCACAAAATGAGGGTGAAATCTAGGTAGTATCTTATCTACTATTTCATCACCTTCTGAAAATTTCACTAATATAAATCAAACTCTTTTCATTGAGAGGTCAGTGGCAAATTTTAGAGCCTGATTTTGGCGACTTCAAGATTTCTCTTTCCATCTTTGGCTAGTTAAATATAGAAATAATTAGTATATAAAAATTAAAATAAAAAAAGGAGAATCAATTATCAAAGCTACATCTAAGCTAATTATGTCATTATGACTAATCGCTTGTTCTTCATATCGATGGATCTTCAGAACACACCGTTCATCATGAAGCAAAGTTGTGGAGTTAACATCTGTTTGGCTAATGCTATAATCAGTATTGGAGATGATGGAGCTACCATCCAAATTAATAGTGTAAACTTTCCATTATCGTAAATAATCCTCTACACAAGGACCGCATATTGTACATACCAACTTGTGCAAGGGAGGACAATGAATGGCCACTTATTGTGAGGTTCCTCAAAGAGAGCCTTTGTATTGAAAGATTGGGTCCTTGGTGTCTAAATAAGCATTTCAAAGTATTAGTCATACTTGTGAATCGACCACTCTACTAGTTGAACCTGCATAAGGAAGGCATGATCAGCCTCCTCTTCTAGAGGAAAGCAAGGCAAAGAAGGAGAATAAATGCTAAACTATAAATTTCGAATTGCTTCTGAATCACTAAAATGCAACTAGCCTCACAACTAGAAGTGAGTATTTCTATCCCACAATAAATTTAAAAATTTTGAAATGAGTGAAAATGAATAGCTCTATTGGTGATGTTAAGCAGTCTTTTTGGGCTCAATAGTAGTTAGTTCCAACCCTTTAGAAGAAACAACCTAAAACTCTATTTGCTAGAGTACATAGAGTCCTAAGGTTGTAAAGAAAAAGGTTTTATGAAGAAAAGCTATCAAATACTAATTATCAAAGAAGCCAGAAAATGCTCCACTATAAAAGCTGCCATCAGTGGTAGTAAGAACTCAAGATCATTTTAAACAAACCCTGCATGGTGAGCATCGGGGTGTGACACCTGGACTGCATGTCCAGGAATCCACCGTTGAAAGGTCTCGATAAATAGGAAAATAAATATGGAGGTCTAAGCCTTGGGAAGAAGTAGCGGCACAGAAGTAATAAAGCTATCATATTGGATGTTCAAAGGTTATCAATTCCTACAGGAAAACCTTTCTATTTGTTTATTTTTCTCTTTTTTTTCTTGTCATCTTTCTCTCTCTCGACTCCTCTCTTTAACTTCTCCACAAGCTCCCATGGTATCATCTTATGCATTCTCTCTTCTTTATTTCTCTATCCACAAGAGAAGAGTAGCTTCTCTCTTTAGGCAGAGAAAATAAAATTAGTTCTCACTCACTCTCTCTCTCTCTCTCTCTCTCTTCAATTTAACAAAAAAAGAAAAAAAAAGAAAGGAAATAAAAGTGAGGAAGTCCAAAAAAAAAGAGGGAAGAGGCTTTGCAAATTTCATCGTCGTTCCTCGTTGATTCTGTGGTTGTGTTGTTCGCATTGTATAAATGTGTGAATATATAAATATATGTTGTGTTTGATTTTATGCATGTATTCGAAGAGCCTATGCACGACTTTTTAGATGGGTAGGTTGGAGGTTATACGGTCGCGGTGTTAGAAAACACCACCCATGCATGTCTTTTTAGATAGGTGGGCAAGCCTAGTTTCGATAGAAATCCCTTGGCTATGGGATCTTGCCAATTTTGTCGACTCGGACTTAGGGAACAAACTTAAGGAATGTCTTGAGTGATTAAATGGCCTAAATGAAATTAAAGGCTATTTAATCAACTAATCAAAGTGGTATGATATAATTGCACACATTTCTGGGAAATATAAACATATAAAATCGTCTCTCTAAAATGTGTAACAAAATTAGATAATCAAAGTGGCACGTCCTTCAAGAAGACATCAACATTATGGAATTTGGAACATCATAATGGCTTGAAAGAGCACATTGGCATATGTTTGGAAATGATCTTTTCTTCAAATCATAATGTTAAAAGAGCATGCAACAGCTAAAGATAAAAGCATAGACAAATCTCAAAGTGGATTATAACTATTACATTAGAATATGTATGTGATATAAAGTTTTGAATATGATCGATCATTGCTTGCACATGCAAGGCAATTCGATTCAAATTATTACATCAATGTGTGTACAAGTCATCTAGTTTTGTCAATTGAATATATATCTTGAGGCGTTATAGACTCCCATCCTCAAATCAAGTTTTGTGCAAATAATGAGATGACTATTGTATATGCATATTTTAAGAGAAATTAATTCAAATATGATACTTCAAAGAAGTGTGAAGTACTCCCAAGCTATTTACATTTTTCATAAGGAAAATCTTATTTATGCCTCAATTGCCTCATAAAATGTGCACATTTTATGAATTACATAAAATTCAATAAAATTGAAGATGAATTCTAGGCGCTTTATATAAGGTGAAATTAAGTCCCACTTAATCAATCCAATCCTCCTTGCAAAATAAGAGTTGACAAGATTGATTCTAAGTCAAATGTTCAATCATTAAGAAGAGAATTTGATTTATACATTTGCATACGAGCATCAAAGGTCTAAATAGAAAAATTTTATGATCAAACTTTCCTTGATGGCTGGCATTGTAGAATCTAGCGAGGGGTTATTATTATCTAAATTTTCAAAGTTTTTATGTTAAATCACTCAAATCCAAATTCATGAATACAAGTCATAGAACCGATCCTTTGTTAGCAAATGAGCAAAGTCGACAAGGTCTTCCCGGTGATAGTTGTCGACTATAGAATCTAACCGAAGGGGGTTATTATTATCTAAAGTTTTAAAGTATTTATGTTAAATCACCTCAAATCCAAATTCATGAATACAATTCATAGACCTCATCCTTTGTTAGCATTGAGCAAAGTTGACAAGGTCTACCCCAGTCATGATTGCGCTGATTGTAATTTTAATCGAAGGGGTTCAATCTCAAAATAAATTATCAAATTATAATATGAATGCTCAAATCATTAAAACCGAATGATGGTTGTTGAATGGAGATTTCCGGAGGATATTAATCATCAAAATGTGCTTGCAAGTTAAAACAAATTAATTAAAGTCAAGTATCAATACAAATATAAAATTAGATAAATTTCTAAGTTCTAAATTGTTAAATGAAATTCACTTATAACTTAAAATAAAACTCAATCTAACCCACTTTGATATTTGTCGGAGGTGATAAATTAAGAAAACTCTAGCTCATAAATGAGCCAAAGTCAAATCAAGTACATAACTATGTTTACTCTCAAATAATCTCATGCCAACAAGGACGTGGCCCGTGTCCTCTGACTATGTGGCTTGACCGGAGTCACAACAGTACTCGGGGTGGTTGTCGCCAAATGACCTCATTATATTACGGTCATGATTGTAGCCCATATGTTGCCCAATGACTCTATCTTTTGAGTTGTGAACCATAGGGTATACTTGATAGGGCAAAAAGCCCTATGTTAGCTAAGGTACACTTAAGCTGTCTCCTTAGATAAACACCACCCAGTCACAAGGATTTCTTAGGCAGCAACCCATGGCTAACAAGGATCCTTGTCATTGGGTACCTCCTCTAACTAAGTAGAGACTACAACGGGATGGAACCATAAGATCTAAATTAGGCGCGTCATTGTTCCCCCAACCATCGACTTTAAGTTAAACATAATGAATTTCATAGATTCTAAATTTCAAAACTCCACATGCTGCTACTATATGCCACACATTTAACGATCTAAAGACTAGCCGCGAAAGTTCTCTCTTAGCATTGGAAGGGGTAATTAACTATAGGTGCTTGCGCCTGTAGGAAACCTGGAACCATATCTAATGTCCTCACAAAATGAGGGCGAAATCTCTAGGTAGTGTTTTATCTACTATTTCATCTGCCTTCTTAAAATTTCATTGACATAAATCAAACTCTTTTCATTGAGGTCTGGAGAATTTTGGGAGCCAGAGTTTAAGACTTTTATTTGGAGCTTGAACTTGAGAAGTCATGTCAATAAATTTACATTTATCTTTATAATTATATGACATAATTAGCTTCTCAGATTTTCTAAGTTAAAATTTTATAATATTATAATTAGATTTTTTTAGGTTTATTAACCTATAGGTCCAAGAAAGCGATCAACCCAGATCTTCAAACATTAAATTCTCATTCATAGTATCGGGACCCATTTAGGTATTAAATTCAAGTGCTTATATAGATTTTAAAGAATTTTTTTTTTTAAAGCACTCACACACATTCAATACTAATGAATTCATGAATTTTAAGTATTCAAATTTAATCATAAGTTTGTCTTATGATGCATTGCATATGAAATACAAATTCATTGATATTCATAGAATTTTGAGAATATCCAAATTGAGTTTAACAAACATCTCATGAAATATGCAAGGTTTATTTGGAACTTTAATGCCTTATCGCTAGTATAGATGAGTTGCAATTTGGTGATGTAAAATTTGAAATTGCTTTACTTTTTTGATTCCATTTTAGATTCTAGCAAAGATCTATTTCAAAATTTTGACTTATTTTGGATGGCAAAATTTGTCTTTATATAACTTATTTTATTTTGTGAACAGGCATCTTTTTTCGTATAAATGAAACTATTTAGTTCATTTTCATTCAAATCATTTAGTTATATTTAGTGTTTGAAGGTGAAAGTGCGGTGTTCTTATCTTTTGGAGTAAGGTTTTAAATCCCTTGGTAAGTCTCTTTTAATTCATTTTATTTTGTGAAATTTTCTTTTGTTTCTTAATTCTTTATTTTACTTGTTATTATCCTTTCTTTTTTTTTGTTTTAGTCTGAAATCTTCCTTAAATCTATCTTATTTAAACTATATTTAGATCATATTTAAGTTCATTTGAGTATATTATTAGCAAAAGTGATGATCGTTCTACATAAGTGCATAGATCACCTTTACAAAATCTATGAGCATAGCGGTCCTGTCTTCATAATGATCTTCTACATGTTATCTCTCTGAGTAGCGACATTCAAACTTGTCTCTCTTCATAAGATCTTCCAATACCATAAAACAATATATATATATATATATATATATATATATATATATATATATATATATATATATATATATATATATATATATATATTTATGCATAAACCTCTATTTTGTGTTTTCTTAATTACATTGATATGATCTATTAAACTTGAAGCAACAATATTAATTTTTTATTATTTTCTCTCTTTTTTTGAGAAAAGAGGAAAATATGATCAAGTTGTAGCTTTCGTGAAAATCCGTTGTCTCCTCAATCAGATCTGCGATCTTGTAACCGCGAGAAAATATTTAGTCATCTCTAGTGACTCTAATCCACCATGATTTATTGTAATTTTTTCCGTTTAGCGTTAATGGAGCATAAGATAATCTGACCTTTGTAAACATTTTCAAACCCAAGTCGATGGCGTATTAGACAGAAGATTTTCCCGAAATAGCGTTGAAAATAATATTTTAAGGATGTATTAAATAGAAATTCATGATAATGTTTCTCGTGCATTTTTTTTCTACTTTGTTATGATATTCTTGTTCATAGAGAATATGTTCATTACATCAATTAGAAACAATTTGGATGCTTTTTTTGTAATTTTATTTTTGAGTGTTTTTTTTGATCAGATTGTATTGATATCATTTCTAATTTATTTTAGTTTATTTTGCCACAATCTCCAAATGCTTCCTTTGTAATATAAACATAATCATAAGAAGTTGGCAAAATAAAAAAAAAGATCAAAATAATATGTACTCAAGAGGTAGTATATGCACTAAATCAAAACCACCCAAACAATCTAAATGCTTCCTTTGTGTCCTATACATAATCATAATAGTTGGCAAAATAAACTAAAAAAAGGTCAAAAATGATTTATCCTCCAAATACATATTGATGCAAAATACCACCCAAAAATCATCAAATAATCTCCAAATGCTTTTTGCAATTCTAAATATAATCATAGAAGTTGGCAAAATAAACTTGGAAAAAAGGTCAAAATGATACTCCCTCAGAATACAGTCTGAGATGCAAAATACCACCCAAAACCATCAAACAATCTCAAATGCTTCCTTTATTACCTAAACATAAACAAAAGTAGGCAAAATATGGAAAAAAGGTCAAAAAATAATGATCAAAATACATCTGATGTACTAAACCCCAGAAACTATCAAAGTTAAATGCTTCCATTGGAATGTTAAATATAATCATAAGAAGTTGGCAAAATAAAGGGAAAAAAGGTCAAAAAATGATCTCCCTCAAAGGTACCACAGTCTAGATAACTAAACCCCAAACCATCAAACCTCAAAATACTTCATTGGAATGCCAACATAATCATAAGAGGTTGGCAAAATTGAAAATAGGTCAAAAAATAATTACCCTCAAGAGGTAACATAGTACATATGCACTAAACCCCAAGAAACCATCAAAGCGCCTCAAAATGCTTCCATTGGAATGCCCAAATATAATCATAAAGTTGGCAAAATAACGGGAAGGTAAAAATGATCTGTACCCTCAAAGAATTACAGTAGGATGCAAAATACCACCGAAATCATCAAAAGCCATCAAATGCTTCCTTTGCAATGTATACATAATCATAAGAGCTTGGCAAAATAAACAAAAAAAAAATCAAATGATCTATACCCTCAAAAAGGTACCAGTTACATATGCAAAATCCACCCAAAATCATCAATTTCCATCAAATTGTTTATTTAATATAATGACATAATCTCAAAACACTAAGATGAAAAAAATCTAAATATGTTCTAGAGATGAGTACATATACAAAATAACATATAAACATCAATCTTTCAAATGAGAAAACATAAAACTAAATTCATTTCAAGTTGAATGCATAAATACCTCATGTAGTACCTATAATATCAATTTTGATTTGCTATATCCTTTGAGACATCCAATAGCGGAAGTAGGCAGAAAAAATCCCTAAAAAAAAACCCTAAATTGACAATCGATCATTAATGTTTGTTCTTCTTCTGCTTTTGAGCAAAATATCAACATATCTTCTTCATTATGCCATCCTTAAGATCAATCTTCATTTATTTATTTATCTTTTACTCAGTTAATGCTAAAATAAAAAAAAATGACACGCATATCATTGGAGTCCTAAAGCTACGTCACATCAACGTAATATTTTCTGATTAAATAATAGGGAATGAATTATGATTTGAGCCTTAATTGTCAATTGTCCTTCAAATTAAGTTGACGATATTCAAAATGGATAAAATCTAGGCAATTTAGGGATCAATTCAATTTCAAACTAATTCAAATAAAATTAGTTATAAATATTATGTTTATCATATTAAAATAAAATATCAAGTTTTAGTCTTTTGATGACCTCGCATTTTGTTCGAAATCTTGTTGAAATTAAACCCACATAATATGAGTATAATTTCTAGGTAAATTCGACATTCCAGATTCAACGGGGTAATCCATTTTATGATTGGAGGTCATTTGGGCAATGTCGAGGTCAAATGAAGCAAATTTGATGTTAATTTAGGCATCGTCGCACTCCAAGGCTTACCATTTGTGCCACACTTGACCGAATTAGCCGAGAAAGGTCTTGTTCAATATTTTTCGATGTTTCAATGACAATGGTGCAGTTTGCTTTATGAAAGGACCTCGTTTGAAAAAGCGTTGAGACCTCTTAACTTTAATATGTGTGAAATCGTCTGTTCTATTTATTTTCCTTCATTGGATGGTAATTGATCGATGTAAAATATCAATTTTAATTGATTTTGATATTAAATGCTTGTGTAGTTGATTTCATGATGGAATCTCGATTAATTTCAATCATGATTCATATGCTTTCAACTCTTATTTTCATGATGTTGCATCTAATTCTTGCTAATTTCAATACATTTGTTTGATTAAGCATATGAAAATTACTTACAGGTGTCTATAATTTCATTTTTTTGGCATAGTAGTGATCTCACTCTGCCAATATTAGAAGATAAATATAAGTTTGTGAAACTTAATTAGTAGTCATATGTTGCTCCTTTAGTTTAGGGGTTTTACATAGATAGCAAAAATTTTAAATATTTATATATCTAATATCTAAATTTTATATTTATGTAAATATCACTTGAAAATTTAATTATATTAAAAATAACATTATCATTCATTTTTAAAGTGAATTATATCTTTCATACAAAAATATTATATTTAAATAATAATAAAAATTTAGCTAAATATTTAAATATATGATTTATGTGTTAAGCATGTAAACTCTTAAGTCTATTATATTTTCTTAATTTTAGAATTTAATTGATTTAGAGAGCTTGTTAGTATGAATGCAAGCACAAGTATTATATTAGTTTGAGCTAATATTCATACAAACACTCATTTAGCTAAGATAGAGCTTATGGATCAATTTATAAGCAGCCCAAATTTGTTAAATAGGGTGTATAACTTAATTTATGAGTTATCTAAATTTTATTAGGATAAGGCATACATCTTACTCAAATTAAATTAAGATGAGCTGACTCAATTTATGAGTTGCTAAACTTTAATTAAATTAGGACTTTCATCTATTAGAAGTCTTGAGTTTAGTTAAGATGTGATTTGCGCCTCAATTTATGAGTTGCTCAAGTTCAAAAAATTGTATCTTGCATGTTCATATATATATATATATATATATAATTCTTTTTGTCTTTGTATTGATGAAAGGAATTTGAAATGATAATTTCAAGCGATCAATTATAAGATCTACAAAGACTATCATACATGGTTTAATCGAGAGGACATGGATGGGATATAAGTTTAATAATTTGGGTAAAGGTTTAGTCATATTATATTATATTAAAAGAAGAAGAAGAAGAAGAAGAAGAGGAGACAATTAGCTGCTGTAGTAAGGATACTTTAAAATTAATTTAATTCGCTAAATACAATTACAAAAAAATGATAATATATGATATATCTTTTTTCTATTTGTTTTACTAAAAAACATTTATTTATTTGCCTTCTTTAAAATAATGAAGGTCTTTTCATTCTAATTTAACATATTAAAAAAGAAAATATAACTACTGTCTCTCTCTCTCTCTTTCTCTCTATGTATGTATGTGTGTGTATATATATACATTTAAATTGGTTAATAAATTATTGCAATATATGATTTAATTTGTCTCAAATAAAATTTATACTTTAGTTCAAACAATACTAGTTAATTAGCAAATTTTCTTATATACAACTTAGTCAATATATATCAAATGTCTCATTTTCTTTTACATATACAAGAAATTAAATTCTTGCTAAATTTCATTGCTTCATTCCAAAAGTGACTTATTTCTGCAGATTAATATACATAAGAATTAAATATGTAATAATATTTCTAGAGAACTTTCCATATAAGCCAAATGTACTTTCTTTAGAGAAAATTCTTTACCATTGCTTGTAACAAAATTACATTTAAGAATTAAACAATTCATTTTGGATCGAGTTTTCTTCTATTTTGCATTTGTCAAAAAATTACAGAATATTATGTATATCTCATTTTAATAAGAATGAATATTAAAAGTGTTATATGTAAATGACATATAGAGTGAGCTTTCAACTTCTTCATCATAAGTCTAGGACTCTTATAGACACTAAGAGTTCCTTAATCTTAAGACACTTCTAGTGAATAGGTGAATATTTAACCCAACTTTAGAGACTTAGAAGAGTTAGTCATAGGAATAGTTTGTGCCTTAGGGATTTAGGAAGACTTGCCTATCTTATAGCCTAAACCTGATCCTTACTTCCTTCTTTCAAAACCAAACCTCAAATTCAAATGCAAATATCCAATGATTGAAATCTATTACCAAATTCAAACTCCAAATCCCTTCCTAAGCCCTTTTGATTTTATCTTATGGACTTAGCCTTAACCAAATTTAAAACAACTCCAACCCAATTAATTTTCTTAATTATCAAATCCAATCTCAAATCAAATTCCAAATCAAATCAATTCCAAATTTCAAATGATTGAAATCCATGATCAACTCCAAATTCAAATTCCAAAATCTCTTCCTAAGCCATATGAGCCACCTTCATGCTTAGCCAAATTCCTTCAAATCAACTCAAACTTGGTTGATTTCTTTATAAATCAATCATTCTTCATTATATTCATAAATATAAATGAAACCCACCCTCAATGACAAAAATAAATCAAACTAAGTCAAAACCCAAATTAGCCCTTTTCAACCTATATCCCTAAGCTTAATCAAATTCGCTTTCAAATCACTCTAAACTGAAGTGATTTTCTAATGACCCATTTATATCTTCATTCATATTCACAAATATAAATGAAATATAAATTCAAATGACCAAACCAAACTCAAATCAAACCAAATTCTCAATTTTACCTTTTAGCCAAATTTTTGAACTGGCTAAATGAAACCCAAATCAACTCAAAACTCATGATTTCTTCATGATTCAATTATTCCTATAATCATTGATCCAAATATAAACATAAACCACCATTAAAATACCAAAGTCAACCCAAATCAAACCAATTTTAACCTTATGACTTGAAATTCATATGAATCAAAACCCATTTGGCTCCAAACCAATTGCAATTGGATTTATATTTCAATCTTAGGCTCATATGTGAGTTTAACTAAAATTGAATCAAGCCTTGATCAAGCCAATTGACCCATTTAGGCTCACTTGACCCAAAGTGACCTAAAGGACCTTTTTGAGCCAAGTTCTAATCCAACCCAAATTGGATTGAACTAAGCCCATCAAAACCTCAATCATGATGTACAATCATCATGGGTGATCAACCACATTGAATTGGGTCAAATCAAGTCAAACCTAGCTTTTGACCAAGTCAACACTTAGCCCAAATGAAACCCAAACTAGCTAAAATCCACCGCCAAATTGATTGAAACCATTGATCAAACTCATTTATAATCAATGATTGAACATGACCAAGTCATCAATTGAGCCAAACCAAGCCTAATTGGCCACTTAACCTAAGTTGACCAAATTGGCCTAAAAGCCAAAATGGGTCAAATCATGATTTAATCCAAATTGATTGCAACCAATGGATCAAGTTCATTCCAAATCACTTGTTGAACTTTGAAAGCCATGATTGAGCCAAGTTGAATTGGTCAACTTGACCCAACTAGCCCAAATTGACCTAAAGGTCACATTGACCAAAATTCAAATTAATTCTAAATTAAACCAAACCAAAGCCTACAATCATTTTCAATCAACCAATTGAACTTGACTCAACACCTAACACTAATTTGGTCAAATTGGTCAATTGACCAATTTGAAATCCAAATGAGTCAAATTCAAACCTAAGCCAAACCATCCAAATTAATTATCAAAACATTCCAAATCATGATTTAGACCTCACCCAAGCCTTGGTTTGACCCAATTTAATCAATTGGTCAACCCAAATGAACCCATTTGACCAAATGAAGCCAAATCACTTCAAAGCAACATGGTAGGGACTGGCCAAACCCTAGACCTAACCCATTCCCAAATCAGCTCGTGGACCCCACCCAAGGATAAACTAACCAAGCTTTTACCTTATTCTTGCCAAAATGGCAAGTCCACTTGTCTCCCCATGACCATCAAACTCTTCAAAGACCTCTTTAGCATCCACTATCCCAACTGGCACCTAGAACCTACCATGGACCAAGGAATAACCACCTCACCTCCATGGCGAACCCATGGAAAGAAAAAATGGCAACAACTCCCCATCAGGTGAGCCTCCCCTCACTCCCCACCATGGTGTGCCATGTGGATGATGAGACAAGCATTGATGGTGATGGGTCAAAATGGATGACCAATCCATCGTCCATCACATGAGGGGTATACCCCTCAATTCACAATGATAGAGCTTCATGAGACTCCTAGAGTATTTTCAATTCCATAGAGCTTTCCCAAAGCCTTCAGCTCCTTCTCGACATTTCCTCGTGCAAAGCAAATAGGCATCTCCATTCAAGCAATACTCCCTCATCACTTCACCAAACCCAAATTCTTTGCACCCTCACCACACCTCATCAGCTCAAAGCTTCCAAGTCCTGAGAGTGCAACTTGATTAAGCCTCATGCCATTGAAGAGCTTGGTCAGAAACCCACAAATCAAGACTGATTTCTTCAAGAGCTTCGTCTCTGCAAGCTACCTCCATCATTGAAGCCGGTGATAGCTCGGTGAGGTAATTTCAAAATCGTAGCTATAGGTAATTTTTATTTGGTCTTTTTTTGAATCTCATTCATGGTTGATTTGATATGCATCCCCTCTTTAGGTGTGTGACCATTTTGATCCCAATTGAGCTTGGGTGAGCTCATTGAAGATGTTCATCTTTCGCCTCACAAAGGAGAGATAATCATTTCGTCCACACATTGAATGGGCGGCTGGATCAAATCACGTAGATCGGATTTCTTCCTAAATCATGGGTTTAATCTCGTCGATCTTAGATCGGACGGCCAGAAAGCAGCGTCCGCTATCAGCGAGTGCGATGTGACAACTTAAATAACCAATCGCCGTGCCATGTGGAAAGCGTTGCATGGCCATGTGCCCGATGGGATTAAGGGTTTAATTAGGGTTATTTAATTTTTTAATCCGAAACTTCTAAAATCATAACTAATTATAGAAAAATCCAAAAAAAATTCAAACTTAGGCTCATTTTGAAGATATTTTAGAGAAGAATCTAGTAAAATTATAATTAGTGATTTTGAATAGTGAAGTTTACTTAATTAGGGTTTTATCAAAAAATTTGATTAATTACACCTTAATTAAGCACTCAATTAATCTCAAATTTTTTATGTGGATGTTTAGGGGATGACCTCTGCCTCCCTATTTTTCTAGGATTTTATTGATTGCTTAATTAGAAATCATTTGATTAAGCCTAATCACTCTCTTAATCCAATTAATTATTAAAAGGATGAACAACTTGATTAATCATTTGAACATAATTATCCCTATTAAATAGTAAGATCACTTAGGGAATGTGATTGGGGACATTTTTTCTAATTCATTTCCTAAGTATTCTTTACCTTTAAAAAAATTAAATTAATTAATGGTTAATGGAATGATTGGATTAATTAAGTGATTAAAACTTCAAAATGAAATCAAAACTAATTGAATGTTTAAATGATTTAGGGATTAGGATTGAGGCCTTGCCTTGATCCTTTCCCTAAGTTAATTTTATCATTCAAATTAAACATAACCAAAATATTTAATCAATTCATTAAAAAAATGAAATTAAAATTAAAAATCAATTCACCCACACCTAAGCAACCTTTAATTGATCTTGGGTAGCTCCTTGGGTGTTCAATAACCAAGGTGAGAGATAATGAAATTATGATTGGCTCACATGTGTGAGAAAATCATAAGAGTAATTAAGTTAGAGCCCTTAAGCCTAATTAATCATAAGCCAATTGCATTAGGCCCCTTTCATTTCTTAGGAGCATAACAAATTTACTTTTCATCTGATTGCATATCATATTGGCATATCATTAATTAATTAATTAACTTAAGGTGATATAGGTAAGGGATAATTAATTCATTTCATTCATACCTTAACCTAATCAAAACATAAAATCAACTTAAATATTCTTCATTAAACCAAACTAATTCACACATGGGAAATGGGTTAGGATTAGCAAACCTTCTCATATTTCTAAATCAAATCAAATTCAAAGATAAAATATCTTTAAAGAATTTTGATTCATTTTAAATAACCTTATTTGATATGATTGTCCTTAGAATTAATTAGATGAATGAAATCATGTGTTTACATTCCTTTATTTCTTTCCAATCATGCTAAATATTATTTTCCATATGAAATCATGCATTCATTTCTTTGAAAATTAATTAAATAAAATATTTCTTTTATGTCAAATTGCATGTGTTGGCTAAAATTAAGAATATGAGTGGCTATTATCACTATTAAACCAAAAACTATTTTCAAAACCTATAAATCAAATTATAAATGAAGTAATGCTATTACAAATATTTATAAGCTTGCATGTGATAAGTATAAGATGTATAATGAAGTTCTCTTTCTAATTTAACATGGATTCACATAGGATTTGCAAGTGTATAGTTCATTTGAAAAGAACACAACACTTGCTTAAATCTATTCTATGCATTTCCATGTTAAGACTTAGGAAGAATTTCATATTACACATGTAAATCATACAACCAAATCAAACATAATTTCTTGCATGATTCCTTATCCATTTGGTTCTTTTTGTACATTCATATGTATTTGAGAAAAGTGGTATATTAGTTTGGACATCCCTGAGGCTTTAAGTGGCCCTAAGTAGGTCTTGTACCTTATGCCCCTAGTGTAGAAAATAATGGTGTCGTACTCACTTAAAACTCTTATACATATGCATATGTGATGTGGCCAATGAATAAAGAATAAAAAATCAAATAAATAAAACATAACTTTTGCATGGATTTTTTTATCCTTGTAGTTATTCATATATTTACATGTATCTAAAAAAGTGGTATATTATTCTGGACATCCCGAGACTACGGGGCTTTAAGTAGCCTTAAGTAAGTCTTGTACCTTACACCCCTGGTGTAGAAAATAATGGTGTCATACTCACTTATAACTTTTATACATGTGGATGTGCATTTAGCTAATGGATGAAAAATCTCTTTTTTTATATAACAAAGACATGCATTCATAATTCAATTACAAAATGAAATATTTAAATTTTCAAAATACATTTATTTGCATTCATCATCAAAGTATGCTAAGATTTACATTGCATGTATAGGTATGCTTAGATTATTCATATGCATGGTATACATGATGGAAAGAAATGAATGAGTGTGTGTTATGTGATAGTAATCCACCTAATTAATCTTAAGATGCCTTTCTTATTGAATAGGCTATTTAATGAATCTAAACTTAGGTTAATTAAAATACATAATAAACCATTCATTAAGAAATTCATTAATCAATTTACCTTAGAAATTTCTTAAGGTAGGGATAAAGAGAGACTCTCCTCTCTTTCTTCTCTTTTATACTTAGTTGCTAAGTGTAGGCTATATAAACAAAAGAAAACACTAAGTAAAATTCAAATCAACTAAACCACTTAAGAGAAATCAACCCTTTATAAATTAAATCCCTCACACTTAGCAAATCATAACCTAAAGCCTAGTTAGGACATCCACACACACAACACATGCATTAGGCTAAGTCACCATTTCTAGGTTTATGTTAGGGTAGTGCATGGTTTGATGAATGTTTAGTTTTGTAATGAATTATTTTAGACTGATGTTAGGGTGTATGTGTAGCTGAATGTTAGGTAGATATTAGCTAATCATATTTATGGGGTTGCTAAAGGGGTAATAAAAATATAAATATTTTTTATGAGGTTGCTTAGCTCTAAGCATAGCCCAAGTTAGGGATAGGTGGACTTGGTTACCCATGTGTGGGTGCTAAGTCCAAATTATTCCTATAACTGCTTGGGTTGTATGGTGTGTTTAGCTAACATTTATTTTGTAGGTGTAGCTAGATTTACTTTCCTTCCTTTTTTAATTTAATTTTGCATTAGGATTAGGATAAGTGTTATGGGGATTAAGGATGAGCATTGGTTATAAGATCATGTATATACCATGTGATATCTTTGGAGCAAATTACATCCTCAAGCCAAAAGAAAGAAAGAAATGGAGCAAATCAAAAATGAAGAAATGAAAAGTAAAGAGTGAAGAATGGAGGATGAAGAATGAAGACCCCATAATACTTATCATTTCATAATTATAATTATTCTTTCATTATAAAGAAATGAATAAAGGTAGAGCTCGACTACCCTTATTTCTCTTCGGGTTGTATGACGGTACCCGACTACACTGACCTTTTATTCTTTTACAATAGATTTACAAAATTGTTTGATGTTTTGTTTAGCTTGTGCATTAGATATAACATACCCTTTTATAATCTCTTTATGATTGGTGATTGTTGTGTGGCCTGAATATGATTAGACTTCTAGGATAAAAATAAATTTTCTATCTCATTAACAACTCATAACTAAAATATTAAAATAACTCATAACCTCGCATAAAAGCTTAGGAATTAAATCAAAATAATAAAATTTCTAACAACCTCTTAGTTGGATTATTGAATGTATAATATCATGCATATCATATTCTTCCACTCTTGCTAAGAGAGGGCTTCCATCTATGCCGAGAATAAAGGCTTAACCTGTAAGAGCCTTTGATGGAAAAACACCTTTTTTCTCTCTTGATTTAACACACAACCAATTTCTCATTCATTTAGGCATACAAAATCCTATAGCCTATGTCAAAATAAAAGTCCAAAAATCAAATAAAACTTGACAAAATTTGCATTAGATTTAAATCACGACTCATGCCCTTCATAATCTCTTAGGAGCATGTTTAAGGACATTAGTTTCTTTTCTAAGTAAACAATAGCCTAATTATCTTGCAAAGCATAAGACTTTCCTACATGGATTTAAAGTGTAGGAGGAGTTAGCTGACTGCCATTATAGGCGGTAATAAGCCCAGTAGCCTGGAAGTTTATTCTCTCTTGTGGAGGTAAACCATATATCTATTTTCGCCTTAGATTTAGGTCATGCTTTGGCCCTCACCAAAGCTCCCTAGATTTAAGATCTGAGGTTGTTGTTTCCCTTTACAGGCTACAAGCATAAATCCTCACCTCTTAGGCATTTTCACAATCTTGTATTGTGGAATTATAAGTCCTAGACTTCTAATAAAAATTCAACTCAAATAAATAAATCTTCTCAAATTCAAATGTATAAAGCCCAACCATAGGATTGATTGGGGTGTTCACTAGGTTTCCTAGTGTCATGAGCACTCCCTACTCATCTCTTTTGGTTTTGATATGAACTCTTCTTTTTTGACCTCTCCCACCCGATTTTCAAAAAATATACTAATCCTTTGATAGTCCTATCTTCTTAGAGACAACGCCTACTTTAATCATAAGTATTCTTAAGGGATTCATTTCCCTTAAGATGTAATTAACTTTGGAGGTTTGTCTCCATAGGGAATTTAATGAACCCGGTTTAAATAAACCTTGCTTTACTTTTTCACATAAAGTAAAGGAAAAAAATCTCTGGTATATCCGAAGACCCATCATGCCTTAGGAGTCCTCATTAGGTGATTAGGTCCATTATAGGGTAGTGACTTCAATCTCTCGAGATAGTACAATATTCATTAATGTCATACCTGGTCACCCTAATGAGTATATCTGCAGATCTATGTGGTGTCCCCTCACACAAATAAACACAACACAAAAATAAGCACCATAGTAAATGGCATATTAATATGATTTTGATTAGCAATTGATATCAAAATAATAAAAAAAATTATTGTAATTGAGCATCAGGATAAAAAATTTTAAGATATTTTAATACATGTAATCAATAAAATAGTTATCTTCTTTTTAATATTAAATTGACTCTAACTTTGATTTGTTTTAAGGACTGCTAATCAAGTAGATGACCAAGGAGATTCTATATTATAATCATGCCCAAAATGTTGGCGTAAATGACATTTTTAGTTAATAAGATGAGTTGTCCTTTTTCTTCCAATAAGAGTTGAAGGATTCAAGTATAATGATTTTCCATTTTGAAAATACATTCCTTCATATTAAAATTTTCTCTGACACGTGGATGGTGTTGTCCTTGATTGAAAGTATAATTGTCAATTATGGAAATATAAAAAAGAATGTTTCTCATGGACGAACCAAAATATTGCATGTAAGAAAATTCATGACAGTATATGAAAAATTTTTAGTCTTAATTTTGTATGGAAATTCGACACACACACGGATAATTAGAGAAACTATGAAGAATACTAAACTTTTAACATGAAGAATCACATGAAAAAGAGAATAACAACTATGGTGCTTAGTTATGTTCAAATAATCTATATATTTTGAATTACAAAGTTTTACTCTTCTCTTAAAATATTCTTATTAGATTTCATGGAGAGTTTTATATCTATAAGATTTACATCAACATAAATATAATAAATTACTATTCATTCCACACTTGTATTGCATTCATCTAAATAGAAAATTCCTTCAAAAAACTTATATTTAATCAATTTTAGGTATAATTATTCAAATCCTTTTTTTCTCCAATTTTAAGCATTAGATCAATTAATTTGAATGACATTAATTTAAAATGTTTTCTATTATGTTGAGAAGTAAGAAAAGAAAAAGGAAAAAAATTATAAGTCATTCCTATTACACTAAATAGTTCAAATTTATAATTATTTCACTGATTTTTTTGTTGTTGTTGCCATAAGTTTGTATTATAAAGGGGTTGTCATTAATAGAGTTTTAATTTCAACATACAACTTCTTCACATAACAATATTTCACCAAAAAATAATTAATGAATATTTTTCCATAACAAACAATATAGAAATCATCCATATTTTTATATTCAAACTTAGAAATGAATAATACAAATTAGAAAAAAAAAGTTTAATGATCAAAATTTAAATATTATAAAAAAAGAATCAATATATTTTGATTAAATTTATTTTGAGATAAATCAATTAATTAATTAATCAATCAAATTTAAATTATATTAATCTCAAAATAAATTTAGCTCAGATTCTCTCACTTATGCGACACTTCAAATTGGAGTGATGGCTTCTTTATTGATGGAGTAAATTTTATGCCGAAATATGAACCAAGGCTCTTACAGTTCCGCTCAGCTTCACACCAAACACTGAAGCTACTGCTGCAATGAGCCAGATTTGTCATATCCAATTTCAAAGTCATCCAAATCAAACTAAATCCATATTTCATATAACTCCCATAAATCTTCAAAGCTGATCCACCACTCACTTCGATTTGACAACATTCAGTGGTTGATCGTTTGTTGGCCGGATAATTCTTCTGACCGGACGCTAAGATACGCCTTGGAAAAATTAGATTAAAGTTTTTTATTCTGATCATTGGAGGCCTTTCTTCGAGCATGTAGAGATCCCAATCATAGCTAATGGGATAAAACTGCCTCCCATCCCAAATATATTAGCTATGCCATTACATCCTTCATCAAAAGTCCCACCTTTGTCCATTACCATACTTACAAAACACAACCTCTTTTTAGTATTGCCTTTATTGGATAACCCAAGAACATTTATGTTGCTGAGCTCAAGAGACAACCACCTCTCTGATGAATAAGCTACATGAATTCTGAACACTTGGTTCTAACTTTCTATGATGGTGGAATAACTTTGGTGATGATCAAGATAACTTTGGTTTACTTTAGGCTTGTTTATAGTTCATCATTGTCATTATATTAAATTTTATTGATTGAGAGGTTTTCTAATGGATTTCAATAATACTAGCATGTCATAATACTTATTATTCATTCATTAAATTATAAACTCACTTCAATTGCTTTTTAACTTTCGAGGTTAGCATGTATGACCATATTAACAAATATAAATCCTTTCTTTCTTCAAAATTGATACTCATATCTTTGCACAAGATCATTGTTATTAGATATAATGATGCTACATGATAATAAATACTTGAATTGCATATATTTTTAAGTACTTATCCCACTCATTATTTTTTTTCCATCTCTCTTTTGCTAAAATAGGAAGCCACCAAGAAAACAAAGTGATGGAATGTAGCCAAATTTGAGGCTTGTATCCCTCTTTGTATTTAAATTGGTTCTCATAATTACTCCTTCATAAGTCTGGGGAAGGACTCATATTAAGTTTCTTAGCAACATTGCTTTCACCTTTGGTATAAATCTAATTCATACTTATTTCTTAATAAATATAAATTAAATTTACAATTCTCACATGTATATGTACTTAATTAACATCATACAATAATTATTTAAATCTAGATGGATCATCTCAAAGTTTATAGAAAGTTACATAAAGAGAACAATCATTAAAAAATATGGGATGGTTCCCAAGCATAGTTTTACCCAAGGACTTTATGCAGTTTAGCATGCATACCAAAAAAAATTATGATAAAGTGAAGAAAGCATTATCTTGAAGCCATCTAATAACTTTGAATTTTGTTAGAATGGCATCCTTATAGGTTATATAGAATTTGGTAATATATATTCCATAGGGTTTAAAGGTGATCTAAAAGAGAAACATCTTGTTTCTAAGTTTAAAAAAAAGATGGACTGTTTCCCTCTATAGGTATGAATACATTCATTAACTAATTAAAGTCATATAGAATAGCTACTCACCTAACATAGATAATTTTAATCCATACAATAATGCATACATCCCCAAATTAAGATGGTCATTGGGTATACAAAGCTTAGCTAACATTTATATTTTGAGATGAGAGCAAGTGGTTAGTTTGTTTTCTTATGGTGGCTTCTATTGCCTAGCAAAGAGAGCAAAAAAATATAATGGAGTGGGATTACTTAAACATATGAATTCAAGTATTTATTATTTTGAGATGTAGCATCATCTTATATGTAATTGGCACAATGATTTGTGCAAGATATAGGTATCAACCCTTGAATTAAGAAAAAGGATTTTTGTAGGTTTGTTCCTCCCATATGGTCCCACAGTTATGCTAACCTCAGTTAAAAAAAAAAATTGAAGTGAGTTTATAATTTAATGAATGAATAATAAGTATTATGACATATTTTTGTATGTTGAATACTAGTATTTCATAGAATAAACTTTGGCTTTATTATGAATTGGAACTACAAATGACAAGGAGAGATTGTCTTCCTATCATTGTTTACTGCATCAAGGAGGGCATAACAACTGGTATAGTGGTATTACAGTAGCAAAATTGAATTTTGGAGAATCGAAGATCTAGGATTGAGATTTCTATAAACTTCATCTTTATTATAAATTGAAATAATGCCCTAGAGAATTATTTGTTTTAGACTCCTTTTGACAAAGCGGACTCAAAGTCTTCTCTATTTCATCAAAACATAAAGAAATTTGAGATTATTATAGATCTCTTGTTTTATGGATAACATTAAAATTTTATTCTTGTTTTTTCTTACCTTCTTAGCCATTAAAATTTTTGGAATTCAAGTTTTGTTGTTGTTGTTGTTGAAATGAGAATTAAGTGAGAACTCAGAGGTTCAATAATATTAAGTGATGTAGGAAACTTCCATAATGTTGTACTTCTCTTTTATGAAATGCAAAGAAAATAAAAAAGTTAAATGGTAGTAGTTGAATGACTACAAATTAAAAATGTGTTATTTTATTTTATTTTTTGGTGTATAACATAACAATTAATGACATTGAAAATATGTTAACGCTGTCAAATAATTTATTTCATCTGCATAGACAATCTCTATATAAATTATCACGGTATGTTATCAGTTCTAAAACTTCAAAAAATGGCGAGTAATTGCAAGGCTAATCACATCAATCTCCTCCTCCTCCTCCTCCTCCTCCTCATATACATTCTGCAGTCGGTGATGACACTTTGCAAATGCCAATAAGTGAGTTAATGAATAAATCTTCTTCTCCTTCTTTTGTTAATTTTGCTTCATGGGAGATCGGAGAAAGAAGTTCTGATCCCTCATGACCTTTATTATAAATCTGTATTTAATAAATCCAAAGATGTTGTGTATTATGTTTATGAATATTGGATCCAAACTATGGCCGGAGAACGTATCTCAACCACTTGCATAAAGCTAGTAATTAAAATCAATTGATGCAGAATGATTTTGTTCAAGAATCAGATTTTAGCCTAATATTTCATGGAATGATTCATGCTCCTCACATTGTTGCTCATTTTTAAAACAATATTAAGTTTGGATTTTAATTGAGCTATTGTATCAAGTTTGTCTCTATAGTTACTCTTATTAAAATTTATAAAATATCAGTTTTTATTATTTAAAATAAAATTTTAAGCCAAAATAATAAATTTATATTTGATTCGTATTTGCCATGGTTTATATAGAGTAACAAGAGAACATAATATATCTAAACTGAGTTATAATATGGGAATATTTATAGTGATACTATAATTCTATTTGGCTATAAATTTCTTGCAACTTTTTATAAACTCATGTGATAAAAAAATTATTATTACCATACCTATTTAAGTTTGATAACCTAAAATAACTACTTAATTAAAAAAATATTTAAGATAATTTTTAAAAGTCGTGTACTAATCATTATAAACTTAATTGTTATTACCATACCTATTTACTCTAATTTGATAAATAGTCATAGACAATTTAAACAATCATATAAGTCAAAACTAATTACAATATAAAAATTATCTTTAATAAAGTAATGAAATAACTTTTATGAGTGTTCATTTCCTCAAAAGGGTCATTGAGTGTATTTTTAGTAGAGCTAATCAATATGGGAATAAGTTAAGTGTTTTATATGAGTACATTAAACAAAAATTAAGATAGTATATTATTAACAAATAATACACATCACTATGTATATATTTTGTGAACATATTCTCATTCTTTTCATCATCACTAGCTTTCATGAGGGCTCAATATCTTGTTAGTAATATAACTTTATTCAAACTAAAAAAAATTAATGTAAATATCTACATGATTTTTGAGGCATTCAGTAAAATTATATTCATGGTGAATCTGGAAGAAAGCCAAAGGGTGATCTCACTCATGCTGGTCGTAACTACACGCCCCATATTCCACCTATCCAACTTCCACCTAACACCTCAAATTGTGAAAATTATAAATACGTACCACAAAGTATACCATGTCATTGTAATTAGTGGGCGGGTTATTTTTCTTCACTAATAAAAGAATATCACATCTTTTTGCTACCTATTAAGATGTATAATTAATGAAAAAAAAATTATTTTAAAATATGAATCTATAATGAAAAATTTAAATGTTGTCTCATTATGCATAGCTTAAATTATAGTGTAATATGTCACTATCTTTAAAATATTTGTATTATTATCTTTTAGGTCATATATTATATAATAAGCATCTGAGTTGCCAAAATTTTTTTTGACTCATTTATTATTTCAACATGACCTTTAAGGTTTGCATATTTATGTTTGTGTTGTCAGATTGAAGTTTTGGAGTACATATTAATAGGATTAATAAGTGTATAATCTTGAACAAATATATTAGAAATAGTTGACAACATTATCTCATATTTTTATATAATTAAACTTTTTTTCTTATTTTAAGTAGGAGTATTCGAATCTTTCAAAATGATATGATGCTCAATGGGCGGGTAAAGACCTTACAACACTAGTATGATATTTTCCTGACGTCAAAACTTTTGATTATTTCATACAATTTATTGCAAAGTGGTGATCCATGCTAACACATTTGCTAATTTTTCAAACAATTTGTGATACTTTTGAATTCACTGGAGTTTCAAAAGATGCAATTCACCTTTGACTTTTCTCAATCTCACTAAATAATAGGCGAGAGTTGTTAAACTCTCTTCCCACAAACTCCATCACAAATAGGGATGAACTAGCACATAAGTTTTTATTTAGTTTCCACTGACTAAAACCACAATGATGTACATCTCCAACTTTACTCAAATGGGAGGATAAACTTTATATGATGCTTTGAAAACTCCACAAAGAAACTTGAAATACTTGCATCATGATTTGCCAAAGTGAATGTAAATTCAGTCTTTTTATAATATGTTAATGGGATTCACAATAACATGGATCGACGCTCCTTTTTGAGGCATACTTTATAAGTAAAACTATACACACACATAAGCTTAAATTGCAACTTATATTAATTCTTTGCCAAACTCAATTTTCTAAGAGTGCATGTGTAAATAAATATTTATTACATTTGAAAACTTTCAAAAAATTTCAAAATAATTTTTCACTTTCCAATGAATTCTTTGTCAGGTTCAGCTATTCTAATTGTGATAATCGCACAAGCCCTTGTGGTATGCAACCATTAAACCATTTATAAAAAGAGCCTTTAATTTGAAGTAATTGAAGTTCTCAAGCCGTTACACCTCGATATATTGGTCCACAAATGATTCCTCTCTTCCTGTACGGATCGGGAGATGCATATCTTCAACAACTCAAGGCTCCAAGTGGATTAGAGATGACATATTTGAGGGAAAATCATTCAAGCTTGTCAGTTCTTGTACTTCCTAAGGGAGAAGTCATTGCAACTATTGATGTGTAGAAGGAGAGAAAATAATTTCGATTCCATAAGAATAATTGGATTTTAGAGAATTAAAAGTCCATTTTCATTTCCTATTAGATGTGCGCTTAAATTCACCATCTTGATATTCTACATATTATTTTCAACCAATATACTTTGAGTTTAAAGGTAATAGGCTCGAAAAGATTTGATATTCTCGTGTGACAATGAGAAAAAAATGTCAATATGCAAATCAAAACCATTTAAGTAAACCTTTATTATTTGGAGCAAGCTTATTTTTTTTTCATATTGCAATTCTAAGAGACGTAGAATCATTGCATGCAACTCTTGGAACTTAGACTTGAAAAGTCTATGGGCTCTCTTGTGAACAGAACTTTTTAACAATCTTATTATTCCATATAACCTATTGGGTGGATGTCAAATGACAATACTTGATGGATGTTGAACAAAATTTGCATAATTTTTTGTTGACCTCCATATATGTTATAATGAGTCAAATCAAAATGAATTTGACAGGAGGTGACGATTTGGGGCTCAAAATGCACTGGAGGTCACTAAAAATTATCAAAATAACCTCCGATCGATGAACAGATTTTTCCATTGCATTCGAATGTTGAGTTGGTTAGATATAAATATTACATGATCTAATGATCAACTATCAAGTGATTGAGCTATCAATGTGTCGACGAGCATATTAGAGTTGGGGAGCTGTGATGATGTTCGAATGATCTCCATTCATGAAATTGTTCACACCGTTAGATTTAAAACATTGAAATCTATCAAATGAGACTATCCATGCTTAATTGATGAGTGCATTGCAAATGAATGATTGGAAGTGACGACACGTAAATCGAAGCTAAAATAAATGGGATGTAAAATAAACCCAAATGACCTTTGATCAATGAACATATATTGCCATCACATTTAGAATGTCAAAATGGTAAATATATAAATATTTCACAACTTGATGATCAAAATGAAAGCAATCAAGTGGATTAGCGTCTAGCATATCGAGGTCAAGAGCAAAGCTAAGCGACCTCAGTTAAAATTAATTACTCCATTAGCTTTGAAACATTGAAATCTATCAAGTAAGATTGTTTGCACTCAATTTGAATAAGTCTACGAGAAAATCAAGTGGTCAAAGAGGCAAGGTACAATTTGAGCTAAAATAGACTCAATTTGATCGACTTGAAACAAATGTCGATTCGAAACAACCCGTTATGTTTGCACATTGAAATAACCTTTAATTGATATATATATATATATATATATATATATATATATATATATATGTATATATATATATATATATATTAATCGATGTAAAATTCATGTTAAAGTCAATTAAACACTTAGAAAATCGATTTAGAAATTAATTTAATCCCTAATCTAACCCTAATAATCTAAAAATGTCTCAACCAACCCGCCTCTCCTCTTTGCTCCTCACGGCACCGAAGGACCACGCAACAAACCCAAACTTGCCTTTCCCTCATGCGTGACCTCACTCACCCGATCCCTCTTCAAGCTTCATGCATGGGATCGAACTGCACTGCCTCTTCCACATGCGAGATCGAGCTGTAACCACTCCCAGGTGTGTCCTTCTCCAACTGCTCCCTCCTCCCTTTCTTCTTCTTTCAAACTGAGAGGCTCCTTCTGATTTCCCTCATCCAAAACAGCAAAGAATCGAAGCATCTCCTCCTCCAAACTAAAATAGAGTAAGAATTCTTCCTTCCTTTGCCCTCTCCTCCTCCAAACCAAAATAGAGTAAGAATTCTTCCTTCCCTTCCTATTCCTCCTTCTTCTTCTTCTCTTCTTCATTCTCTCCATTTCTCCTTCAAAAGTCAAAACTAAAAATCCCTCTCCATTACCTTCAATTTCCATTGGCCGAAAATGACTTTCCATTTCTCCTCAATCCCTCATTCTTCTTGGCCAACAATCTCTTCTCAATTCCCTCATTTTTCCAAAATTGAAAATCCCAATTTTTCAAATCTAAATTTTGCTGCAATTCCGCATCGCCGCAACCGAAGAAGAATACCGTCATGAGGCGGGTTCTTCTTTAGATTTTTGGTGCTGCACTCCTTGCATTACATCTTCAAATCTGCTTTGCTGCAATCGGGGAAGAACACCATCATGAGGTGGGTTCTTCTTTCAGTTTTTGGCATCGTACTCCTTGCATTGCCTCTTCAAGTCTGTTCTCCACAACCGGGGAAGAACACCGTCATGAGGCGGGTTCTTCTTTCAGTTTTTGGCATCGTCTCCCATTTCCGTCCACTTTATGACCCTTCTCTTCACCATAAATGGAGAAGAACACTATCATGAGGCGGGTTCTTCTCTTGGTTTTCGGCATGCCTAACCCCGTTCCCTTGCCGATCATTGCAACGCATAGAAAAAAAATGAGTCAGAACATGTGGGATGTGTGAATGTGGATATATATACATGCTTGTGTTTCTTTGGAAGTTTGAAGGCCTTGTCATGCTCATGAGGGCACGATGAGATGAAAAATTGGATGTATTGGACTTTCGCTATGCTCGAGGCGTCACAGTAAGCCAACATCCGTTAGATGTCACTCCCCCTAGATGAAATGCTGTCAAAATTTTGTCTAATTCTTAGACTTAGAAAAAAATAAAATGAATACACATTGCACTGCATTTCTCTTTCTGCAGGTTTCATGACCCCACTAATGCCCATGAGGGCATAGTGGGCGTGAAAATGGCTATGGTTTCATAAGACACCACTCACTACGCTCATGAGAGTATACCGAGAAAGCTAAAACACTCCAGATGCAACCCCCTACACGGGGATGATGCCTAAAGGCCGTCAAAATTTCATCGACTTTTAGACTTAGAAAAAGAAAATGAAAAAGAGATGATTAAAGAGTCTAAATGGAATTAAAATGAAAGACTTAAATCAAAGTTTTGAGCATAACAAATGTGAAGTTACAAATGCATAAAATAAAGACAGACACTTATAGGGAGTTTGATAGTTTGCTTAAAAAACACAATCATACAACTTATCAATGAGCATGTTTTATAACCTTTCTAATGAACTTTTAAACAGTGTTAAAATATGTGTTTGAGCAATAGAAGCAGTTAAGTAAAATACACTGAGTGGTAGAGTGTTATCTTTCAAATGATGATTGAATTCATATTAGATTTCAAATGAGATTATGTTCAATTCAATAGCTCATTAAGAACAAGAATCACTGATATGTATAAACATGGCTCTTTAAAGATAACTTAAATAGAGTTCATCATCATGATGCATGAATTGAAAGCAGATAAAAAAAAAAGAAGTGTAAAGAAATCTGATAATGAAGTTGAAAGTTCAACAACAAACATGTAATGAACTTCAAAGAAACGTGATTGCATATGTTTCGAAGTGATTCGTAGTTTCATTTACTCATGTCAAACTTGTGCAAGCTTTTAAATGTAATGATGTGACACTTTCATACATTATGAGATATGTTCACATCCAACTAGTTGCATCATATATATATATATATATATATATATATATATATATATATATATATATATATATATATATATATATATATATATATATATATGAGAAGCTTAAATATACATGTGGCATATATTTCAAGGCAAATATTCTTTCTTCAAACTTTATATTTTAAAATTCACATAGCATTTTAAAAGAAATAATTATTCGTGCATATGCTAAGTCATTCACTTTCTTGATCTAGATATCTTGAAATACATGTAAGAGCTTGAATAAGAGAATGAGTGCTTACATATATTTTAAAGTAACTATATGCATTGTCCAAGTGCTTCAAAGCTTGTTAAAGCTTTTAATGAATGAATTGGATACTTGCAAGATATCCTTATATTCAATTCATCAATTTACCCAATTTGCAACACTTTGTACAAGCGAATAAAATGCATTAGTTAAGGCATTCTTAGATACACCCGCATGGGCGACACTATGTTGAATGCTTAAATTCAAGTGTCTGAGGATGTTGCGCGAGTTGCTTCCCGGTTTAGTCTTAGGACTGGGTCCAGGTTAACAAAACCTAAAAACCTATAATAAGAGTTTCAAATCAATGAAATATTTGAGAAATTGATTCTGTCAGGTGATAGTAGATCTAATCCTCTATTAGCAGCTAAACAGAGTTAATAGAATCTAAAACTCTTAAATATATTCAAATTAATCAATTATTTAAATCAAATTAACTCAAATTAAAAGTCAATATAAAAAACTATTTAAATGAAATTCTAGCATTAAAAAATTTAAATCAAACTCAATCTATCCACCTTCTGTAACTATTTATCGGGAGTGATAAATTAAGAAAACTCTAGCTCACAAAGGAGCCAGTGTCAAATAAAATGTTCTACTATGTTCAATATATATTAATCTCTTACTAGTAAGGACGTGACCCGTGTCCTCTAACTGTGTGGCTTGGCTGATAGGCTCCACAGATGAAGTATTTATGATAAGAGTCCTCTAATCAGGTGGTTTGGTTAATCAGGCTCCATTATATTACGATCATACGTGGCAGTATGCTCCCCAATGGCTCTCCTTTGAGTTGTGAATTATGGGTATACTTTGATAGGGCAAAAGCCCTCTCGACTAAGGTAGACTTAAAACTTATCTCCTAACACCACCCCAAATCTATAAAGATTTCTTAGATGATGTAGCCCATGTGTTGCTGATGAGGATCCTTTTGTCAGGTTAGGTCGACTACCTCCTCTGACTAAGTAGACAAAGACCATGATAGTCCAGGATGATAGAACCATGAGATCTAGATCGGGCATGTCATCATTCCCCCAATTATCCAGTTTAAGCTGAAATGATGAATTTCATAATCAAAATTTTGAAACTCCATATGCTGCTACTATGCGCTACGCATTAAGCGATCTAATGATTAGCCTTAATTGAAAGTTCTCTCTCACTTATTGAGAGGGTAATTAACTATAGGGGCTTGCGCCTATAGGAAACTTGGAACCAGATCTAAAGTCCTCACAAAATGAGGATGAAATCTCTGGGTAGTGTCTTATCTACTATTCCATCTTGCCATCTGAAAATTACACCGACTTTTAAATCATACTCTCTTCAATTCAATATTTGTCGAGAGGTCGGTGGTGAATTTTTGGAGCCTACAGATTTTTGGCGACTCCGTTGGGGACATGATTCTCTTTCCATCTTTGGCTAGTCATATATGTGCTATAATAAAATTTTGAAAATTCAAAACAAAAATGGTGATTTAAGTATGTAATAAATTCAATATGAGGCTATATAATGAATCATTTAGTAGAGTATATCTTTATTACATTATTTTTATTCTCTGCATCTTGAAAGAATGGGATGAAATAATAATTGCTAATTACTAATCCCCATCTTTCACTTTTGCAGAATGGATCTACAAAGCACTCCTTTCATTGTCCAGCTAGGGCATGGTGCGAACATCTAGCCAATATCATCAACACAGAGATGTTGGAGCTATAATTTAATTTAGTAGCTTGAATTTCTTAGCTATCGTAATTGCAATTACTGAAGTACCCACCCGTGGTACATTCATCTTAGGCCATGCTGGAAGGCCTCAAGTTACTAAAGCTCCTTCTAGCCATGTGTGCCAACCAGTTCAACAACCAACTGCTATCAAGAGACAGAGGACTTTTGTTTTCAAAAGGCCAGGTCAATACGAAGCTCCCTTGACAAAAAGAACCGTCAGTGGGTAAACTATATCTTTAATACCTCATATACATTTTGTACCAATTGAACCTCTTAGAAAAGCATGATCGTGAAGCTTCCTCCTTGGGAAGAAAATTAACGAAGATAGAAGAAGGAGAAATCTTTGAGGCTCAATAGATCCCCTTTGAGCAACTTAGCAAACAAGCGATACTGCCGCCAAAAGTGAGTATTCCTACCAACAACAACTTTGATAACCTAAAGTGGGTAAAGAGGAATAGCTCTACTGGTGAAATAAAGTAGTCCTTCTAGAACCAACCACGTTAAGCTCCACTACCACAGAAGAGATAGCCTGAAACACTATCTGTCAGGATACAAAAAGTTCTTAAAGCAGCCAAGGATAAAGGCTTAATGAAAAGAAGATTTCAGAGGCTTGTGGTGATGGAAAATACTAAAGCTCCACCAAGAAAGTTTCCATTTCTTTTGGTAACTATCCATCGAGCCCAGTATGCTTTGCATAGTGAGCATCAGAGCGTGACACTTGGATCGCATGTCCAAGAATCTGCTGCTAAAAGGTCCCAATGGAAGGGTAAATATATATGGAGGCTAAGGCCCCGCAATGAAACTTTGAATAATAGAAGAGATGTGACATCTGATACATATACTCAAAATTCACCTCAAAAACAAATCATCAGAAGTGGATACCTAAAAGAAGGGATATTACAAATGAAAGACATGATGGTCGACACCCTAGAGAATCCTCTAGGGGATCCTATTGCCGATCAGATTTACCCCTATAAGAGAAGGTTGATGTTGATCGTAGTCCTTTAATAAAAGAATTGTTTGCTCCACACATTAAACCAGAGATCCATTAAAAACGTTGATAAAAAATTCATGTACAAGAAGAAAATAATGAAGAGGACACTATGGAAGTGGAAGTTGTCTATATGGTCAGAAATATAAATAAACTCTCGGCACCATCGGTAGCAACATGAACTGGGGAACTTTTGATTCTTATGAAGAAGAGATTCTTCGCATAAGAAAATAGAAGATGGAGCTTCGATCTTCCCTGAAGATGATAAAGAAGAAGACCAAAATGTGAAAGATATCATCGGTGTTGAAGTTGTCTATATGGTTGAACTAGGAAATGATCAGCCTGGTACACACTTTTATAATCAACATCATCATTCAACCCTATCAATAACTGCCCCTGCAAATACATAAGGAGAAGGGCAATCAAGTTCTTCCCTTAAAATGAGCAAGGAGCAGAACAAAAACAAGAAATAAAAGAAGAAGAAGAGCCTGTGTTGATTGACGCCATGGCGCTAGCTAGAGAGCAAAGAGAAATGTAGCATCAAATG
Organism: Cymbidium sinense; assembly: GCA_021442155.1. Lineage (NCBI taxonomy): Eukaryota > Viridiplantae > Streptophyta > Magnoliopsida > Asparagales > Orchidaceae > Cymbidium > Cymbidium sinense. Next base: position 147,397,526 of record CM038219.1, on the reverse strand, counting down.
GAAGTCAAAGATAATAAGATTGCACAGCTTGGTACCAAGATGACTGATATAACGACACAAATGAACTTCATAATCGACATGTTGCAAAGGAATATCACATCAAGCGCAACGCCTATTTTGTCTACTAATTAATAGGCAGCTAATAATACAATTTATATACCACCAGCCACTGTGGTACCTCAAGCTCCAACAGTACATGCTAAGCTAGAAATGAAGCAAGGAATGAAGTTAACCCACTACCTCTCTAGCTAACAATTCAAAATCTAGCTAGCACACCTTGAACGGTAATAGCTGCTTAGCTAGAAATAATAATCAATAAAAATATAAAGACAATCATAGCCTCAAAGTAGGCTAAAAAGTTGGTGAGTAAGAGCCACCCTTACCAGTTGAATATGATCAAGTGTTGTACCCGAAAGGTTACTCAGTGTTGAAATTTAATACTTTCAGTGATATTGATAATCCAAAGCAACATCTAGCCTAATTTAAGGCTACTTGTGGCAACATAAGAGGGAATGATGCACTGCTTTTCCATCAATTCATCGATGCGACCTCCTTTTTGAATGGTATCAGATGTCAAATGATTTGGTTAAAATATTTGCTGAATTAGAGACTATATTTGTGAAGAGTTTCACCAGTGCAACCGAGAAAATCATAATCGTTGACCTTGCCTTGCCGAAAAGGAGGAAAGATGAGTCAGTGACAAAATTCATAAGTCATTGGCTCAACTAAAGTATGAAGTGCGAGCAGTAATCGGAAGAAGAATATGCGGTCCAATTGCTAATGGGCAATATGGATGATAAAATGGCACCATTTTTATGCATGACATCAATTGCAATATTCAGGACTTGCTTTCGATAGGGGTGGCTAAATTTGAAAAGTTGAATCTAAGTTTAAGTCTATGGAGATAAAGCAAAGAGAAACAAACCTTGACTCAAGAAGAAATGAAATTTATGCATACTTCATAGCTCAAATGGCGGTGAATATAATGTGGATAAAGCAAAATGTGACTATAATGATGATAAGGGAAAGAAGCGGTTATTCTAATCCATACAAAAATTGGTATTAGAGGCAATGACAAACCTCAAACTTTTTCAAGTGGTGGGGAGCGTCCAAAATAAACAAAAAGAGATGATGAACAAATGTGACCATCTCTTAAGGAAAAGATGAATAAATATTATTCCTTTAGAAGAGACAGTGTGGCCAAATTATTTCGGCAAGCAGTCAAAGCCGATTTACAATTACTAGAAATTAAAAGGCCTGAGGAAGCTAATTAAGTCAGTAATCTAAATTACTGTCCCTATCATGAGATGATCAGCCATCCTATCAAAGATTGTTTTGTCTTTAAAGATTGGTTAGAAAGGAAGTATCGACGAGGTGAATTTATACTAGCTGACAGCATTCTAGTCAACCCGAAAAGAGAGTCTACAAGAATGATTACTTCCTCTTCCATATTATCTAATAAAGAAAAAAAGAAGAAGAAATCAATTCTGACTGAAGAATGGGAAACGATAATCTCCAAAAAGATCATGAAAATGCTGAAGCAGCTAAAAAATGTCCCTAGTGTTAAGTGAAAATCACCACTTGAACCTATATTGGACTTAAGAGAGATGCCTAAACCAAGTATTTGGGATTCTTAGTGGTATTCGATAAGGCTACATCATCACGGAGTAGTCTAGTAAATAGCCTCATAAATCAAAGAAGCTCGCTAAGAAAAGAAGATCAAGAGATAACTCAAAAGATCATTAACAATCTAGAGAGTATCACCACCGGCAAGGCGACCATTTAGGCTTGCAACTTCATGCCTAAACTTTCTTGAGGATGAAGATAATAATGAATCTTGTCCAGTAGAGACATAACAAATCATCTACGTGATGTAAGATGTTCTTCAATATCAATTACTCTGAAATGATAAGGGTAGTCATATAAACTCGACCAACCCATCACAATTCTTATTAGGAAAGCAAGAAGAGCCGAGGAGCTAATTCGAATTTTGTTTAATGACTCAACAAGAGTTAGATGAAGATCTATATTTTTCGATGGAGAAGAGTCAGACTCATCGATATCATCATGCATGAAACATATGAAGTTGAAAAATGAGGCTAGTCCTTTTGGCTAATCTTCTAGAATAAGAAGAATTTGAAGAAACTACCTCTTTAGAAGAATTTGAGCAAGATAAGGTGATTCAAGTTCAGTTGAGAAGAGATAAAGTCCTACCACCTTCATAAAAAAAGGGAAATGAAAATAAAGAGAAAGGCAACCAAATTGAAGTCAATGAGGATATCATTCCCAAAAATCCTAGGATAAAGCCTAAATCAAACGAGAAGATAGATTATAATATTTTATCATATCTGAGAAAGATCCTAAATTAAGTGTGTACGAGGCTCTCTTGATGTTAAAAGATCTCCAAAAAATTTTGATACTGGCTCTCAAAGATTCAGAGAGTTGTGAAGCTTACTTTGCTGAAAAATACATGATTGAAGCATTACAAACTCAAGATCTTCTAGTAATCACATTTTTTTGAAGAAGATCTTATGTTGGGAACAACGGATCACAACCGCCCTCTTTATGTTACTATAGAGAGTGATGGCATCTCAATCAGCTAAATATTGATTGATCTAGGTTCTTCCATCAATCTTATAAGTCTAAAAGTATAAAGAGGATTATCACTTGATATCCAATATCTTGGGAGAGATAAGTTGATGGTTCATGATTTTAATGAAAAAGGGCAAAAAACTATGGGTTCTTTTATTCTATCGCTCAAGTTTTGAGATTTATATACAGAAGCCAAGTTTCATGTGATCGATGCTGATACATCATTTAGAGCTCTCTTGGGCTGGTCCCATCAACTATGCATCAATATATGAAGTATCTAAAATATAGAGAAGATTTCAAAATTCTTGGTAACCTACAACCATTCTCTGTTAATGAAGCAAAGATCTATGAAGATGCAAAATATTTCATTCCTAAAGAGCCTAAGCTAACAGAGCCTCTTGAAGCGGTAGCATCCACTTCAGGAACTAAAATGCAATTTCACAAAGTGAAAGACCAAAAGAAAAGAGGAAGAAAGAAGGCAATGCCGACTCTCCCTAAAGCACTTGATTTTGCATCTAAGTCAAGAAAATTAGTTCCTTATTTGGGACGTGACACAGAAGGAGAAAAAATTCCTGTCAAAACTAAGGGAACGTATAAGCTTTCAAGAAAGGCGGTATGAAATAAGTGATTGATTGAGACTATGATTTTGAATCTACTTATGAAAATAGAGTTTTATATGATCACGTCAAGGAGGATAGCTCACTTGGCAGAGTTTGATGACTCACACAAAATTATACCCATCCCTCAACAGTGCTTCAAAGAAATCACTCCACTAGAGGTTCATAATATTGAAGAAATGGTAACATTCTATGTGCTCCCGTTGAGTTAGAGTGGTGGAACAGGAACTCTATTTTATAAATATAAAGAGTCTCAGCCTCACAATTTTGAGTAGCCTGCTCAACATGAAAATTCTGATGAGATAGTACCAAGAATACCAATATACTATCCACAAAAATTACAAAGAATGATGCATAAATTTGGAATTTATATTAGAACTACTAAATATAAGACTCAAATCTTTAACAAGATGTGGAACCAAAAAAGTCCTTCAGGCATCACGAAGAAGTGATAAATTTATCACTAAAGGTCTTGAGTTCATCCGCAAATCTCATCAAAATAGAGCATGTTATAATATAATAGAATCTAAGATCGAGACTAATAGTAACGAAGAAGATGATTCCCATGAAATTCTTCTTAAAATGATGAAGAAGTAGAAGCCAAGCCCGCAACTGAAGAACTTGAAGATGGTGGACAAATAGCTACTATGGATGAACTTAAAGAAATCAACTTAGGAGCTAAAGATGATCCCCTTCCAACTTTCATCAGTGCCCTTTTTCCTGATGAGAAAGTTGAAGAGTTAAAAATGCTACTTTATGAATTCAGAGATTACTTTTCCTGGACATATTCTAAAATGCCAGGCTTATCCCCTGATGTAGCAGTTCATAAACTAGCTATTAAACCAGATGTGATGCTTGTTAAACAAGCTCCTAGGCGAATGAGATTGGAGATTGAAGAACAGGTAATTGTAGAAACTAAAAAGCTAATCAAAGCAGGCTTCATCCAAGAGGAGAAGTATGCATATTGGATAGCCAACATATCCTAGCTAGAAAGAAGAATGGTCAAATCCATCTTTGCATTAACTTCGGGGACCTAAATTAAGCATGCCCAAAAGATGACTTTCCACTTCCAATATTAGAACTACTAGTGGACAACACCTACAATTATGACATGTTCTCATTCATGGATGGATCATCGGGATACAATTAAATCAAAATGGCACCTAAAGATGAAAGACATACATCATTAAGAACACTTATTGGCATCTATTGCTACACAGTCATGCCCTTTGGCTTGAAAAATGCTAGAGGTACATACCAAAGAGCCATGATGCATATTTTTGATGAGTTGATTCATCAGAAGGTGGAATGTTATGTTGACGATTTGGTGGTGAAAAAGTTTAAATCATGAAAATCACTTCGAAGACTTAATAATTGTATTGGAAAGAATCAAGAAATATGATCTCAAGATGAATCCTCTAAAATGTGCATTCAGGATATCCTCCAAAAAATTCCTTAGGTACATTATACATCACATAGGAGTTGAAATTGATCACGCTAAAATCAAGGCAATTATGTAAATGCCTCCACCGAAGAGTTTGTGTCAGCTTCATTCTTGACAAGGATAGCTTGCATTCATCCGTCGATTCATATCAAACCTATCAAGACATTGTCAACCATTTGTAAGGTTAATGAAGAAGGACGCTCCATTCAAATGGGATAAGGAGTGCCAAGAAGCCTTTAATAGCATTAAAAGCTACCTACTAAATCCACCAATCCTTGCAGTGCCTACTCCTAAGAAGCCCCTCATTCTATATACAACTGCATCAGAAGAGTACCTTGGAGCATTATTGGCACAACACAATAAAGAAAATAAGGAGAATGCTCTTTATTATTATTATCGAGGTGATTGGAGCAGAAATGAGATACTCTCTGATGGAGAAGCACTATTTAGTATTGATCTTTGCAGCCCAAAGGCTTCATCAATATATTTTATCTCACAAGATTACCCTCATCTCAAGGATCGATCCGTTGAAGTACTTGATGATAAGACCACCATTGGCAGGTCACTTGGCAAGATAGGAAGTATTGCTTCTACAATTTGATATCACATACGTTCCATAAAAAATAATGAATAGACTTAGCAGATTTTTTTTAGCTGCACATCCCATCCATATAGACTCTTCTCTTAATGACAATTTTCTCGATGAGCAAATTATGCTCATTCATGAAACAGAAATCACAAATTTGAGAAATATACTTTGATGGAGCCTCATCGATTAAACAAGTCAAACCTTTAAATTTCTCAAGGGCAAGAGCTGGAATCGGCATCATCTTCATAACACCAGAAGGAGGGATAATGAGATGATCATATGGATTGACCGAGCCAATAACTAATAATGAAGCCGACTATGAAGCATTAGTGGTAGGTCTTGAAGAAGTTATTTTCATAGGCATTCAAAACTTGCATATTTTTGGTGATTCTCAACTTATTATAAATCAAGTACTTGGCCTCTATAAAATCAACAAGCTTGAGTTAACTTTCTATCACAAGCGAGTTCTCGAGCTTATGAAGCAAATACCAAATATCACACTAACTCGAGTCTCACGATCTGAGCATAACAAAGCCTACTGCTTAGTAAAACTAGCTAAGGAAATGACAAGTATGAATGGTGATTATGTCATGATCGGCATATTTACTCGATGACTTTTAGAGCTAGTAAAGTATCAATCCCCACAGGTAGAGATGTTATCAAATTTAACCCAACAGGATGTGATTCAGGCTGCTCCTCATACTCCCCAAAATCAACAAGGAGTTATACCAAGAAGAGCTAAGCCTGACATTGCCCTAGAAAAGTAGTGTGAAGCTTTTATTGTAGAAGAGCCACATGATTAGAGGCAACCCTTCATCGACAACTTTGAAGAAGGTAAATTACCAAACAATAAATCACTAGCAGCTCAAATCGAGAAGAGAATGCTACGCTATGCTTTCATCAACAACACTCTATATCGTAGATCCTTTGAACAAATGTGATTATGATGCCTAAATACAGATGAAAGCACCAAAGTGATGGTTGAAGTTTAGGAAGGAATTTGTGGTGCACATCAGTCAGGTCCCAAGATGGTAGTAAAGATTAAAAGGATGGGCTATTATTGGCCATCTTTGGTGAGAGACTGTATCAATCATGCTAAGAGGTGTCATGAATGTCAAGTACATGGGAATATAATCCATCAACCTCCAAATCCATTACACCCAACAATAGCATCATGGCCATTCAAATGTTAGGGTACAGATGTAATTGGACCAATTGATCCACCGTCGTCAGCTGGACAATACTTCATCCTAGAAACTATTATTTCTCCAAAGTGAGGCTCCATTTAAAGAAGTTACTAGCGAGTGATCAACTTCTTCATGCATAATATCATCTATAGATTTGGAGTGTCACGCCGAATAATTTCTAACAATGGCACGACCTTTAAAAGTGCAAAGATTTATAGATTCATCGATCGACATAAAATTAATTAGTGATACTCTTCAATATATAATCCAAGAGTAAATAGTTTGGTGGAAGCCTTCAACAAAATATTAGTCAAGTTGCTCAAGAAGATCCTTACTAAAAATAAGAGAGAATGGCATACTAAGCTAATAAAGGCACTATGGGCGTATCGAACCACCTACAAGACACTGACTAAAGCCACTCCTTATTCATTAGTATTTGGAACTGAAGTAGTTCTTTCGCTCGAAGTTGAGTTTCCATCACTTCGAGTAGCCATCCAATACAATCTAACTGAAGATCAAAATGCTCATCTAAGAATGGAGGAACTTAACGCGCTTGATGAAATTAGATTGCAAGCTCATCAAAATCTAGAGGTTTATCAAGCAAAGATGTCTAGGGCTTTTGATCATACGGTGCATCCTCGAACATTCAAAAAAAGAGAATTAGTCCTGGTGCTGAGAAGACCAATTTTTTCTAATTGAAAATTTGGTGGAAATTTTGAGCCTAATTGGGAAGGCCCTTTTATCATTGAGAAAGTGTACCAATGAGTAGCATACCAACTCATTAACCTAAAGGTTGAAAGACTAATGTTGCCAATTAATGATCGATACTTGAAAAAGTATAATACATGACGAATACATTCTCGAGGTACAATAGAAATCCCTCTTCATGACATGGGGCATTTTTTTTATATATTTATTTAGGTCGACATTGTGCTTCATGCTGAGATCCCTAAATAAATATACTCACTTCAGATGAAAAATTTTTTTGTGAAAATTTCTCTATTATACATGGGGAATTTTAGATTTTTATATATAGATGAAATCAATGTTGTATGTTAAAACCCTCTTAAAAGCATATCAATTCAAATATGTATTTTTGTATTTTCATCTTGTGAGGCGATGTTGGAGGAGATGGAGGGAGATCAAATGCCTTTTCAAGTTGAAGTGAGTGAAGCTCCAAAGATGTCATATGCTGATCGCTCAAGAAAAATACTTAAATCCTATTTATCTAAATTTTTGGAGCCCATCCATCATGAGACAGATTATATTTTATGTAATCACATTTTCCCCAATATCTATATTATAGTTTTTTTAGATTTGAAGTTAAAACTTCATATGAGCACAAGCCATCATAGATAATTACCCCTTTTGGTCGCATGCCTCCATTGTGTATGGTTACATATGTTAGTATTTTTGAATATTTTATTTAACTATTTGGGATGAAATGGAGGTAAAATCGATTAAAATTAAATCCTATAGTTTCATGAATCAGAGCATAGCAGCAATCTCAATCTACCAATATTAGAAGATGATAAGTCATAATGTCTACCAAACTTAATTAGTAGTCATATTTGCCTCCTTTTAATTTAGGGGGTTTTACATACAAAGCACATAGTTCTTATATATTTATACATCTAATATCTAAATTATTATATTTACATAAATAACACTTGAAACTTTAATATTACATTAAAAATATCACCATCCATAATTTTTTAAAGTGAAATACATCTTTTTGCATACAGAAAAATGTTATATTTATAAAAATCAAATTTTAGGTGCTAAATATTTAAATATATATAATCTTTATGTGTTATGCATGTAAAATTCCCTTTAATCTATTATATTTTTCTTAATTTTAGAATTTAGTTGATTTAGAGATCTTGTTAGTATGAATGCAAGCACAAGTACTATATTAGTTTAAGCTAATATTCATATAAACACTCAGATTTAGCTAAGAGAGAGCATATGGATCAATTTATAAGCTACCCAAATTTGGTTAAAATAGGGTGTATGACTTAATTTATGAATTATCTAAATTTTATTAGGATGAGGCATACATCTATTAGAAAACTCAAATTAAATTAAGATGATGCTTAGGACTCAATTTATGAGTTGCTAAACTTTAATTAAAGTCTTGAATTTACTTAAGATGAGATTTGCACCTCAATTTATGAGTTGCTCAACTTCGAGATATATATATATATATATATATATATATATATATATATATATATATATATATATATATATATATATATATATATATATATATATATATATATATAATTCTGTGCTGTGCAGTTGATCAAAGCATTTTTGAAATGATAATTTCAAACGATCTTCTTAATAAACAAGCAAAAATTGCACCAAATTAATCATCGAAGTCTACAGCAAAGACTATCACTTAACAGTGGTTTAAATTTAACCCATCGTGAGGTCATGGATGGGATCTTAGATTACCGGTTGTAGCACAATAATTTGGGTAGAGGTTTAGTGATATTATATTATATTAAAAGAAGAAGAAGAAGAAGAAGAAGAAGAAGAAGATGATGATGATGATGATGATGAAGAAGAAGAGGCACTAGCTTCTGTAGTTCTAAAGAATATCCTAAGCTTTTAAATTAAGTATGAATAGGATACTTTAAAATTAATTTAATTAGCTAAATACAATTACAAAAATTGATAATATATGATATATCGTATTTTCTATTTGTTTTTTTACTAGAAACATTTATTTGTTTAATTAATCTTCTTTAAAATAATGAAGGTCGTTTCATTCTAATTTAACATATTAAAAAATATATAACTACGGTCTCTCTCTCTCTCTCTCTCTCTCTCTCTCTCTATGTATTTATGTGTGTGTATATATATACATTTAAATTGGTTAATAAATTATTGCAATATATAACTTAATTTGTCTCAAATAAAATTTATACTTTAGTTCAAACAATATTAGTTAATTAGCAAAAAAAAATTATATAACTTGAACATAATCAATGTAAATCAAATGGCTCACTTGAACAAAAGAAATTAAATTACTGCTAAATTTCTTTCAGTCTTCATTCCAAAAGTAGCTTATTTCCTGTTGCAATATTTCTCCAGGAACTCAGGGTTCAATGTGGACTAGAGATGGCACTGTAGCCCTTTTTATTGTGTGGAGGGAGAGAAAATTACTACTACCATTGCTTGTAATAAAATTACATTTTGGAGAATTAAACGATTCATTTTGGATCGAGTCTTCTTCTTTTCTGCATTTGTGGAGCAAGAAAATTAGACAAGAATTTTATGGATATCTCATTTTAATAAGAATGAACACTAAATGTGTTATATGTATTTGATTTTGATTAGCTATTAATATTAAAATAATAAAGATTTTTTGTAATTGAGCAACTGGATTAAAAAATTTTAAGATATTTTAATGCATGTAATCAACAAAAATTTATCTTATTTTCAATATTAAAATTGGCCCCCAATTTTAACTTGCTTTTAGGACTGATAATCAAGTAGATGACCAAGGAGATTCTATATTATAATCATACCCAAAATATTGGCGTGAATGACCTTTTTAGTTAATAAGATGAGTTGTCATTTTTCTTCTAATAAGAGTTGAAGGATTCAAGTCTAATGATTTTCCATTCTGAAAATACATTCCTTCATATCAAAATTTTCTCTAACACGTGGATGGTGTTGTCCTTGATTAAAAGTTTAATTGTCAACTATTGTGAAAATGTAAAGAAAATGTTTCTCATAGACAGGACCAAAATGTTGCTTGTAAGAAAATTCTTAGCTGTACAATAAAATTTTTGAATCTTAGTTTTTATATGAAAATTTAACACACACATGAATAATTAGAAAAGTATGAAGAATACTAAAAGTTTTAACATGAAAAATCACATGAAAAGAGAAAAAAAAAATATGGGGCTTAGTTTTATTCAAATAATTCCACTATGTATTTTGGAATTACAATTTTACTCTTTCTTAGAATATCTCATTTATATTTATATTTTTGAGCTTAATTTGAGCATTTAAGTGAATCTACCTATTCTCCGTTATGATGGTCTCGTTTTGTTCATACATTTTTTCGACTAAAAATTTATTAACATAAGAGGCTGCGTGATTTCTAATTTAATTTTAATAAACACATTATCTCAAAATTAGCATCAAATTTCATTAATTTGATTATAATTTATTAATAATTTCAAAATTAATATGTTATCATTGGCGATCTTGTAACCATCATATAATTATCACTAACCGTCACTATCGCTGCTCCACACATATGATTGCTACTACTACCATATTAATCAACAAAAATATATTTTAAGATGTAAAAATATTATATTTAATGTCAAAATATAATAAATTAAAAAAAAGTAAGAGAGCTAAAGTTTGGAAGCTGAAGTCTTTTCATATATTGACATACGAGAGAGAACGTTATCTTTTCTTAAGTGAAATTTAAAATGACCATGAGAGTTTCATAACAAATCATTAACTAAAATAAAATAATTATGCCATCATGCGGCCTCTCGGAGGAGGTTAATGGTCGCCAATAGTTCATTAGAGGGCTAAATCATAGCCTGTATTATATTCTCATCAGATTTCGTTGTGATGAGTTTTCTATTTATAAGATTTACATCAACATAAATGTAATAATTTCCTTAAAGAAAAACTTATTTTAAACCAATTTTAGATAAGATTATTCAATTAATTTGAATGACATTAATTTAAAATTTGTTTTCTATTATTGAGAAGTAAGGAAAAAAAAGAAAAAAAATTATAAGTCATTCGTATTAAACACTAAGTAGTTCAAATTTATGATTATTTGATTCATAAGTTTATATTATAAAGGGGTTGTCATTAATAGAGTTTTTTCAACATACAACTTCTTTATATAACAATATTTCAACAAATAAATAATTAATGAATATTTTTCCGTCACAAACAATATAGAAATCATCCCTATTTTACATTCGAAAGTTAGAAATGAATAATACAAATTAGAGAAAAAAGAGATCATCATCACAAAAAAAAGAATCAATATATTTTGATTAAAGTTATTTTGAGATAAATCAAATAATTAATTAATCAATCAAATATAAATTATATTCATCTCAAAATAAATTTAGCTCAAATTCTCTCACTTTTGCAACATTTCAACTTGGAGTAATGATTTCCTTATTGATGGAGTAAATTTCATGCCGAAAGATGAATCAAGGCACTTCGATCTGCTTTCGGCTTACCAAATGGCTCCTGCTTCTATGAGCTAGCTTTGTCATCAATTTCAAAACCATCCAAATGATCAAAACTATATCTCCAATAACTCCATAAATCTTCAAAGTGATCCTCAATTCCATGTGACAACAAGGGGTGGTTGATCGTTCATTTAATTATTTCTTAGTGCACTAAGATACATCTCGATAACATAAGTAAACTTTATACTCGATCATTGGAGGCCTTTTAAATTAGCATGAATCGACCAATGGCATATAAAACCGTGCCATGATGCGATAATCTATGTCATTACATCCTTCCATCGAAGTCTTGCCATTACCATACCTACAAAATGCTAAACTACTTTTAGGTAATGCCTTTGTTGTATAACTCAAGAACACCGACCACCACCGTCGAGCTCGAAAGAGCGACCACCTTTTTGTTGAATAACCTAGGTGAATTTTGAACACTTGATTTTAACTTTTATCATGGTGGAATAGCTTTAGACGGGAAATATGAGTTTATCGTTTGATACCGGATCAAAGAGATAAAGAATCTAATTATTATGAGTTAAGAAGACAATCCATTTGTTGGAAGAGGATTCTAAATTGATGGGAGAAAGTTGAGAACAAAATGGCAAGGAATGGCAGATACGGCAAATATCACTGTCTTTTCTAAAGTGGATGGCATTTTCATAGTCGCTGCATTATACCACGTAGCATGGCTGAACGCCATTGGGAGCAGACTGATCTGAAGGAGAAGAGATCAATGCGTTGATAAAACTTATCTCGATGTTTAATTACAGTCAGAGGAGATCGACCATGATGAAGAGGAAAAAGATGACATTGAAGAAGAAGAAGAGGAGAGAATCATTCGATGTTGCAAAGAGTTCTCGCACTCTCCCGATTCGGTTTCCTCTTATAAATCTTTTTTTTTTGTCAATGAGGACTGCGTGGTAAGAGGTTGGGAAGGTTTCCTTTAATTTTGTGTGTTGGTAGTTGTAATCTATTGGCGGAGATGAAGTTGGAACCATGAAAACAGAGGGAAAATAGTACGTCTACGTAACATGTATCCAGTATTGAAATATGACTTTTTTTACTTAATAGCGCTGTAACTTGATGCTTTGACAACATTTTGCGTTAACTCTTGGATCGTGTTAAAACAATGGGAGAAATGCTGTTATGATGCCTGGAGAAATTTAAAAGCAATATATGAATAGATTTAGGGCATAATATGTTGTGTTTTGAATATGAGCTCGAGATAGAAACAAAAAATCTCATTTCATTTTCGGGAAGAACCGTGAAGATGGAACAATTTGAAAGTTCTGGCCTTGATATTGTGACCAATTTAGTAAATGATCTATTAAATAAAAATGCATCGATAAATTTTCTCAACCATTTTATATATAATTTTTTTAGGGTTTCTTAGTGATATTCTTTGAAATTTTTTTATGTAATATATATTTCTTACAATGTTTGGAGTTCTTTACAAGGGACTTTCTTTGGTTTAAGAGTTATTTTGCATGTGTACTCTCTACTCATGAGAATATACCTCATTTTTTTTTTAATTTAACCCTTTGGAGTTAATATGTTTAGTAGATGTCTTCTGCAGTTTGGAGGCTGATTGGGATTTTAGAGCTATTTGTATCATGTCTCTCTGTACTCATGAGGGTACATATATTTATATTTTTTAACTATGGGGATTGTAATATGTTTACTATAACTTAATGTAAGATATTTTGAGATGTTTCGTGAAGAATTTGTTGATTTTTGGAACTATTTTGTATGTGTACTCTCTATACTCCATGAGAGTACACCTCATTTTTTCAAAATTTTTAACTGTGGGGCTTGTCATTTGTTTACCTCAACCTATTGGAAGATGTGTGGAGATATTTCATAAAGAATTTGTTGGTTTTAAGGGCTATTTTGTATGTGTGCTCTCTATACTCTCATGAGAGTACACTTCATTTTTTTAAAAATTTTAACTGTGTGGCTTGTCAAATGATTTCCATAACCTATTTTAAGATGTTTGGAGAGATTTTATGAAGAATTTGTTAGTTTTAAGAGCTATTTTGCATGTGTACTCTCTGTACTCTCATGAGCGTATACCCCATTTTTTCAACTTTTTCAATTGTAAGGCTTGTCATATGTTTACTATATCCCATTGTAATATGTTTGGAGAGGTTTCATGAAGAATTAGCTGGTTTTTTGGGCTATTTTGCACATATACTCCATGTACTCTCATGAGAATACAACCTATTTTTTAAAAAATTTTAATTGTGGGGCTTGTCATATGTTAAGTATATCTGAATATAATCTGTTTGGAGATATTTCATAAAGAATTTCCTGGTTTTTGGGTCTATTTTGGATCTGTGCTCTCTTCACTCTCATGAGGGTACATTTTAAAATTCAAATTTTCATTAACTATGTTTAGTATATCTCATTGTAGTATGTTTGGAGGTGTTTCATGAAGAATTTCTAAGTTTTTGTGGCTGTTTTGTATGTGTACTCTCAGTACTCTCATGAGGGCACACCCTACTTTTCTAAAATTTTCAATTGTGGGGCTTATCATATGTTTACCATAACCTAATGTAAGATGTTTTGAGATGTTTCATAATTTTTGATTTTTTGGGTTGTTTTGCATGTGTACTCTCTGCACTCTCATGAGAGTACCTTTCTCAAAAGTTTTAACTGTGGGGCTTGCAATTTGTTCACCATTACCTATTGGAAGATGTGTAGATATGTTTCATGAAGAATTTGCTAGTTTTAAGGAATATTTTTTATGTGTACTCTCTATACTCTCATGAGAGTAAACCTCATTTTTTCAAAATTTTTAACTATGGGGCTTGTCATATGATTACCATAACCTATTATAAGATGTTTGGAGATATTTCATAAAGAATTTGTTGATATTAGGGGCTATTTTGTATATGTACTCTCTATACTCTCATGAGGGTATACTTTATTTTTTTCAATTTTTTCAATTGTGGGGCTTGTCGTATATTTACTATATCCCATTGTAATTTGTTTGGAGATGTTTCATGAAGAATTAGTTGATTTTTAGGGATGTTTTATATTTGTACTCTCTATACTCTCATGAGAGTACAACCCATTTTTCTAAAATTTTCAATTGTGGGGCTTGTCATATGTTTAATATATCCCATTGTAATCTATTTGGAGGTGTTTCATGAAGAATTTCTTTATTTTTGGGGATATTTTGCATATGTACTATCTATACTCTCATGAGAGTACACCCCATTTTTTCAAAATTTTTAACTATGAGGCTTGTCATATGTTTAGACTATTATGTAAGATGTTTGAGGTGTTTCATAAAGAATTTGCTTGCTAGTTTTGGGTATTTTGTATGTACTCTCATATTCTCATGAGAATTCTATTTTTTTTCAAATTTTTATTTGTGGGGCTTGTCATATGTTATACATCCCATTGTAATCTATTGGAGGTGTTTCATGAAGAATTTTCTAGTTTTGTGAGTATACATGTGTACTCTTGACTCTCATGAGGGTACACCCCATTTTTCTAAAATTTTTAATTATGGGGCTTGTCATATGTTTAATATATCCAATTATAAGATGTTTGGAGGTGTTTCATGAAGTATTTCTTGGTTTTTAGAGATATTTTGCATGTATACTCTATGTACTCTCATGAGGGTACACCCCATTTTTCTAAAGTTTTCAATTGTAGAGCTCATCATAAGTTTAGGATATCCCATTGTAAGATGTTTGGAGGTGTTTCATGAAGAATTTGCTAGTTTTTGAGATTATTTTGTATGTGTACTCTCTGTACTATCATGAGAGCACACCTTATTTTTTTAGTTTTTTTAACTTTAGGGCTTGTCATATGTTTAGTATATCCCATTGGAAGATATTTTGAGATATTTTATGAAAAATTTGCTAGTTTTAGGAGCTATTTTGGATGTGTACTCTCTGTACTCTCATGAGGGTACACCCCATTTTTTCAGTATTTTCAATTGTGGGGTTTGTCATATGTTTACTATATCTCATTGTAATCTGTTTGGAGAAGTTTCATGAAGAATTAATTAGTTTTTGAGGCTATTTTGCATGTGTACTCTGTGTACTCTCATGATAGTGTAACTCATTTATCTAGAATTTTTAATTATGGGACTTGTCATATGTTTAATATATCTTATTGTAATCTATTTGGAGAGATTTCATGAAGAATTTCTTAGTTTTTGGGGCGTAATCTGTTTAAAGAGGTTTCATGAAGAATTTTTTAGTTTTTGGGGATATTTTGCATGTGTAGTCTCTATACTCTCATGTGGGTACACCCCATTTTTTAAAAAATTTCAATTGTTAGGCTTGTCATATGTTTAGTATATCCAACCGTAATCTATTTGGAGGTGTTTCATGAAGAATTTCTTAGTTTTTGGGATTATTTTGTATGTGTACTCTTTGTACTCTCATGAGAGTACACCCCATTTTTTCAATTTTATCAACTATAGGGCTTATCATATGTTTAGGATATCCCATTGTAAGATGTTTGAAGGTATTTCATGAAAAATTTGTTAGTTTTTTAGTGTTGTTTTGCATGTGTACTCTCTGTACTCTCATGAGGGTACACCCTATTTTTATTAAATTTTTAATTATGGGGATTGTCATATGTTTAATATATCCCATTATAATATATTTGGAGGTATTTCATGAAAAATTTCCTAGTTTTGGGGCTATTTTACACATGTACTCTCTGTACTCTCATGAGGGTACACAACATTTTTCTAAAATTTTCAATTGTAGGGCTTGTTATATGTTTAGTATATCCCATTGTAATCTATTTAGAGGTGTTTCATGAAGAATTTCAGTTTTTGTGTGTTTTGCATGTAACATATTTGTGTCTGCGGTGAATGAGGTAAATGATGATCAGTGATGATGAAGCCATTATGTCTGATGACCAAATTGTGGGGAAACTCCTTAGCACTAATGTTCACAAAGAAAAGGAGATGTATGCATTGTACTGTGATTATGCATATCAAACTAGATTTAATGTTAGATAGAATCATACTAGTTATTGGCCAAATTTCAAGAAATTAAAATCAAAGAATTTTTTATGTCCAAAAGCAGGTCTGAAGAAAGTTGTCAATCTAAACTACTAAGTCAAATTCCAAAAAACAAATACGAGGAGTTGTTGTCCGGCCATGATTAGATTTTTTTTTATTGATATAAATGGGAATTAGATGGTTAAAAAGTATATAGAAAGTCTTAATCATTCATTGGCAAAGCCGGGTGACCTACATCTTCTTAGATCATACAGAGGCATCAGCAATGAGAATGTGGCTTTGTTGAAGTAAATGACAGAGGCCAAAATTAGAGCAACTGATGCATTTAGCTATCTAAGTGAGGAAGTTATCAACGTGAAGAATATTATCTTCAGAAAAAGAGATACTTTCAATTCCATCCAAAAAGAAAGAAGATTGAGGATTGCGAATGGTGATAGTAATGCATTAATATAACTATTCAAGGAAAGGAAAGCGGAGGATGGGATGTTTGTATGGGATGTCCAAGTTGATGAGTCAGACAGCTTGGTTAGTTTTTTTAGAGCAATGAAATGTCAACGATAGAATCTGATTATTTTGGGGATGTCATAATTTTTGATACAAGCTATCGACTCAATAAATATAATCTTATTTGTGCCCCTTTTATTGGAGTGAACCATCACTGGTAAAATATCATATTTGGAGTAGCCTTTTTATCAAAAGAGATAATTGAGTCATTCATATGGCTATTTAAAACATTTCTCCAATTAATGAGTGAAAGGCATCCTATAATAATATTCACTGGTCAAGATCAAGAAATGGTGAGAGCTATCGAAAATTACATTACTGCATACTCGCCATAAGTTTTGCCAATGACATATTTAGAAGAAAGCTCCTTCGAAGGTATATTGCTTTAATAGTAATAAGACAGTACAAAGTCTCTTTTATACATGCATGAGTAAGTGTGACTCACAGGAAGAGTTTGAGCAAGCTTAGTCTACCATGCTAGAAGAAAGCAATTTGCATGATCATGCTTGACTATTTAAGCTATAAGATATTAGATGCAAGTGGTCCACCGCATTCTGCAAAGACTCATTCTATATAGGCATCTTGTCAATGCAACATAGTGAGTCCACGAACAATGTTTTTCATGGAATCTCTAAACCAATAAGTTCAATCAGAGATTGTTTCTTGGGATTGGAGAAGGTTATGAACACATGGTAATGGAATGAACATGATGAAGATTTCAAGTGCAGCCAATCAACAATTATTTTTGTTGTTAAGACAAGTCTAATTCTGAAACAATTCACTATGTTTTACATAAAAAAGCTTTATACAATATTTGAGGCAGAATTTTTGCATGGAGTTGGAGGATTAGCAGCAAATGTGTCAGATGACAATCCCATTGAGTATTTGTTGAGAAACTTAGAGAATAAAAGTGCTTCCAAAATATGAACTGTCCATTTCGACAAGACATGCCTAAATGTAACTTATAGTTATAAAAAATTTTGAAATGATGGGAGTGCTATGTGCATACTGCATCTGAGTTCTTAGTCAGGAAGATATTGAGCGCATTCCGGAGAAATATCTTCTCATGCGATGGTCAACCAAAGAAAATAGGATATATACTTTGACAATACTTACAAGAACTTAAAAGATGTGTAAGGCAATGGTGGAAATGAAACTGGCATTATTTTTTGGAACCAGATCAGTCAATATGCATATCAAATAAGCATCAAGGCACAAGAAAATAAGAAAGCTGAGGAGTATATGCTGGGATCCTTAAAACTATATGATAATGTCGACTCTATATTATGTGGAAATTCACCTCCAATTGATAGAATAGCTAAGAAGAAGTTAAACAGGGTAGATAAAGGAAATAACTTTTAAAGGATCTAGTTAAGTAGTGGCCAAAGGGTGTTTCAAATGTAAGGTTGAAGGGATATTGGGAGAGAAATAAGAAGGCCAAGAGTAATTTTCTATCTTCCTTTGAATTTATAATCTTTAAATATTACTTTTAAACTTTAAACCATTATGTTTTTAATATTATAGAGACCAAAGAACAACCTGCGAGGGGTGGAGACCATGTATGGTCACCCATTGCAATACCTTTTTTTGTTATTCTAGGGTACTTTTCAAAGGTATGCATGGAAAGCCCTTCATTAATGCTCTTACATATCAGTAACTAATACATGTTCTATTCTAGAAATTTAACCCAAGCTCAACAATCAATCAGTCGGCTGAAGAGTACACCAAGTGATAATGGATACCATTACAAGAAAATATTTTAATGTGTGATATCATTTAGTTATCATGTGTTCTTATTTGTACATACCTTAAAGTCAATTTGATTGAAAATATGTCAATTAGTAGATACTATGTTGTACTTGCAGGGTAATCTTTGTACTTAGTCTTCTGCTGGTTATGTTTTTAATTTGCTGGATATATTCTGTAGTGTAAACTACTAAAAATTTCCATCAATAGAGTCTGCATTGTATTATCAAAATTTACTGAACAACTTATCTCCAAATAGGAAAAAGAACCTCCAAACAGCTTGCATTTGCATCTACTAAATATTTTGTCTGCAAACAGGGTAGAACATCTGATAGAAAAGGGGAAAATGGGGTGTACTCTCTTGAGAGTATAGAGAGTACACATGCAAAACAGCTCCATAAACCAACAATAAACCTCCAAACAACTTACATTTGCTTCTACTAAAAATTTTACCTGCAAATAGGGTTTGAATATCTGACAGAAATTGGGAAAGTGGGGTGTACTCTCTTGAGAGTATAGAGAGCACACATATAAAGAAACTCCCGAAACTAGCAAAAAACTTGTAAAATAGCTTATATTTGCATCTAGTAAATATTTTTTCTCCAAACAGGGTAGAACATCTAACAGAAATGGAAAAAATGGAGTGTACTCTCATGAGAGTATAGAGAGTACACCTGCAAAAGTAGCTCCAAAACACAACCAAGCAGCCTTCAAACCACTTGTAATGACATCAACTAAATATTTGAATGAAAGAATTGATAGAAATGCTGAAAAAATCTCATAAAAGCAAGTGTACTCTCATGAGAGTACACAGAGTACAGCTACAAAATAACCCCAAAAATCTACCAGGAAGCCCCAAAATGCTCACAATGGCATCTACTATACATTTAATCCCTAAACAGTGTACACTTTCTAAAAAATTTTTGATAAAATGGGGTGTACTCTCTTGAGTATAGAGTATACATGGCATTCGATAATCCAAATAAGCACCCTCGAGTATTGTAACTACAAGAATTTTATTAATTCTTATAAAATTTTCATTGTTTACAGAAAAGAAGATATAAAAAATACTAAAATTAATAGCACAATTAGGTTCGAAAGAGAATTTTCTTAATTTTAATAGAACTTTTAACTGTATTTTAGCCTATGTGCAAAATAATGAATAATATTTAATAAATTATTAGAATATATTGGATTGTGACATATATAGTTTCAGTAAATGGTAGTACTCTTATACTATTTTCCATTTAAAAATAAAACTGAAAAGAAAATAAAATAAAGCATGATTTTAAGTTCAAATCTGAATTATTAGGAGTAAATGAAATTTCTCTTAACACGCACGTACATGATTGGAATGATTGTAAGTTTTGATCCGAACTATTTTGAGTAAATTGTACTGCTCTTATCATGCACGTATTTTAGAAAGCATTAGAGGAATGATTTTAAGTTTGGATCCAAATTATTATGAAGGGTAGAGACTTAAATATTTCAGTAGAGAAATACTCAAATTTATATAAAATTTTCAATTCTTATATTATCTACTTATTTTAGATTAGTCAAATTTAAACTTCCAAGCAATTATAGCCAAAAAAAGTATCTACAAGTGCTTTTAAATATTTTCATCTTAAATTTGTTATTTTATATTTAAAAATTTAATTAATTAGTTTCTTTGTACCATATCATTCTAGCTACCACTATTGTTATTTTATATTTAATTAATTTTAAAAATAACTATTTTACCTTCGATCATTGCTAGATATCATTATTGTATAAAAATAATTTATTTAATATTTATTAAAACTTCAAATACATTTTTACTATGTCAAAATTATTTTATTTCAAATTACAATCAGTGTCAAATAGAATATAAAATAAAACTGGTCCAGAATTATCCCCCTAAATCCACTACAGTTCTTGTCAAAACTACTAAAATCAAACTAAAAACCAATTAACATTTCAATTATATAGGAAACTGAACCAAAATGCAACCAATCAGCCTCCAAACAGCTTATAATGGCATCTGCTACACATATTAACTGTAAGCAAGGTAAAAAAATTGAAAAATAAATAAGAAAATGAGGTGTACTCTCATGAGAGTACATAGAGTATAGATAGAAAACTGAACCAAAATGCAACCAATCAGCCTTCAAACAGCTTGTAATGGCATCTATTACACATTTTAACTCTAAACAGGGTAAAAAAACTGAAAAAATTGAGAAAATGGGGTGTACTCTCATGAGAGTACACAAAGTACAGATAGAAAATTGAACCAAAATGCAACGAATAAACTTCCAAACATCTTCTAATAGTTTCTGCTACACATTTTAACTCTAAACAGGGTAAAAAAAAGTGAAAAAAAGATGAGAAAATGGGGTGTGCTCTCACGAGAGTACACAAAGTATAGATAGAAAATTGATCCAAAATGCAACCAATTAGCCTCAAAACAACTTCTAATGGCATCTGTTGCACATATTAACTCCAAATAGGGTAAAAAAATTGAAGAAAAAGAGGAAATAGGGTGTACTCTCATGAGAGTGCATAGAGTACAGATAGAAAACTGAATCAAAATGCAATCAATCATCCTCCAAACAGCTTAATGACATCTGCTACACATTTTAACTCTAAATAGGGTAAAAAGCTAAAAAAATGAGAAAATGGGGTGTTCTTGCATGAGAGTACACAAAATACATGTAGAAAATTGAACTAAGATGCAACCAATCAGCCACCAAATAGCTTGTAATGGCATCTGCTACACATATTAACTCCAAATAAGGTAAAAAAATTGAAAAAAAAAGAAAATGGGGTGTACTCTCATGAGAGTACACATAGTACATATAAAAAATTGAACCAAAATGCAACCAATCGCCTCCAAATAGCTTCTAGTGGCATCTGCTACACATTTTAACTCTAAACAAGGTAAAAAACTAAAAAAAAATGAAAAAATGGGGTGTACTCTCAAAAGAGTAAATAGAGTACAAATAGAAAATTAAACCAAAATGCAACCAATTAGCCTCCAAATAGCTTGTAATGGCATCTACATATTAACTCCAAATAGGGTAAAAACTAAAAAAATAATGAGAAAATGAGGTGTACTCTCATGAGTACAGAGTACTCATAGAAAATTGAACCAAAATACAACCAATCAGCCTTGAAACAACTTCTAATGGCATCTACTACACATTTTAACTCTAAACAGGGTAAAAAAAAACTAAAAAAAAGAGAATATGGTGTACTCTCTTGAGAGTACATAGTGTACAGATAGAAAACTAAACCAAAATGCAACCAATCAGCCTACAAACATCTTCTAATGACATCTGCTACACATATTAACTCCAAATAGGGTAAAAAAGATATAAAAAAAAAGAAAATGGGGTGTACTCTCATGAGAGTATAAGGTATGAATAAAAAATACAATCAAACCTCCAAATAGCTTAATATTACACATTTTAACTCCAAATAGGGTAAAATAATTTGAAAAAAAATGAAAAAATGGGATGTACTCTCATGAGAGTACATATAGTATAGATAAAAACTAAATTAAAATGCAACCAATCAACCTATAAATAGCTTGTAATGATATATGTTATACATATTAACTCCAAATAGGTTAAAAACTAAAAAAAAATGAGAAAATAGGGTGTACTCTCCTGAGAGTACACAAAGTATAGATGTAAAGCTGAACTAAAAATAGCCATTCAGGCCCTAAACAGCTTGTAAAAGCATATACTAAACATATTATCTCTAAACTGGGTAAAATAGTTCAAAAGAAAAGAGAAAATAGATTGTACTAAACATATTGTAATGGCATGTACAGATGAAAAATAACCCCAAAAACTCATCAAGTAGCCTCCAAACTGCTTGTAATGGGATGTACTAAACATATTATGTCCAAACATGTCAAAAAAGCTAAAAAAAAAAAAGAGAAAATATGATGTATTCTCATGAGAGTACAGAGAGTACAGCTACAAAATTGAACAAAAAAAAGTAACTAATCAGCCTCATAACAGCTTGTAATAGCATCTACTAAACATATTATCTCCAAACTAGAAAAAAAAGCTAAAAAATAGCTTCTAATAGCATCCATAAACACACAACACAGTTAGATTTCTAAAGCAATTAATTTTCAGCATAGCAAACCTCTCCAATTCAACATTTTTTATCTTAATTTTTTATACCTAAATAGAAAATAGCATAAGTGAACTCAGCTCTGAAGCAATTCATTTTCTTTGGCCAATCTTAGTGGTTAGCCTAGTCCACCGGAGGGTTGCTGATCGCTGCCTCCATGTACTTGCACAGAAATATCCCATAGTCAATACTATTATCTTGGACCAGTAGCCCACTGATCACTTTCATTGGCCATTCTATAGGATCGCTCTGAAAAGCCTGGCCAACATCTTCGATGAGTAATTTGATCTAAAGAGTAAAAAAGTCAAGAATTCGGCATAAAGTATGCACTTAAGGCAAACTGAAAATGAGAATAATTCTTATAATATAAGGAAGAATAGTCTTATGAGCTGGGTTTGGCAATGAGTCATAAAATACCACGCCCTTGTTTAATATGCCCCACCAGTAGTTTCCAATGCTAATTATTAATAACTAGAAGTAAGAGTAATTTTGCCCTTGAAACACTATCGGTAGTAACATGCTGGATGAACATTTTACTTTCCTTTCATAGAGAATAACTCTGTAAGAAGGCAAGAAAAAATTTATAATTAGTAGCTTCTAACTATCTAAACTAGGACTGGATCGTATTACCCAAAATTTTTTGCAGTAACTCACTGAGTGTAGGCATGAAATATACATAAGCGGACATATAACCTAGGGCAAAGAGTATACTTCTCAGCCAATAAAAAGGGGAAGGCATTGATGTGTGCATCTGACAGATACTGATTTATCAGCAACTCATTAATCTAGCCTAAGGTAATGATGATATTCCCAGCCGTTAATATGCTATCACTCTTGCATGTGAGAAGCATGAGAATGTGAGTATTACTAAATGAATAGGTGATTTTATCTATGCAAAATGAGATAAAGTAAAAAAAAATGACTTATTTGTCCTTGAATCAGGAGCACGAGGTGTCAATGAGCTATAACATTGGCTTGGGCACGACATCTCTTGATGTGAAGTCAATAATATTAGTTGCCTCAGCTGGCTGCAAGAAAATTAGTGATGAAGAGCTAGATTCATTGTGAATTAAAGTAGAATCTTCTAAGATGAAGAATACCTCCGCCTGATGATCCTCAACCACTACGACAACAGTCATTGGTTCATCCACTGATATTGGAACACCTTTGCTAACCTACATAAAAAATTAGTGAAATAAGCTTCTATTAAATTAAACTAAAGAGAAAGCAAAGTAATACCTCTTCTGCTATCTGCGCATCCTGTGTGGAGACTATCGTAGGAGTTATTTTGCTGCGTGACTTTTTGTATGTTTGTGTGAAGGGGGAGGATACAACTTTTCTCTTCCTCAGCTGCTTAGCCTTCACACCACATTCAATGCTGCCCAGTAAAGGCTGAGCAACATCTTCATGTTCAGTGGAAGCCTCCATAGAAGCTTCCCCTATGGTAGCCTCCACAGGAGCTTCCCCTATGGTAGCCTCTACAGGAGCGTCCCCTGTGGTGGCCTCCATAGGAGCTTTTCTTGTGGTAACCTCCATAAGTGCTGCCCCTGTGGTAGTCTCCTCAAGAGATTCTCATGTGATAGCCTCCATAGGAGCTTCCCCAATGCTAGGACCCTCTCCCTAGCAACCACTGCCTAAATAGCAGCTACCCACAAATTAACTCCTTTAATTTTATCAGTTATTGATGCTTCAAAATATGATACTCTTTCCCCGAAGACTCTGAAATATACAAGCATCTTCTCTACCGAAAAGCTTTCTAGATGGGTATTAGCAGATGATAGGCCAGATACATTGTAAGGAGGAGAATATCGAGGAGAGACACATGTAAATTCAATGGGGGCTCCACTCCTTGGACTTGGAATAGCTGTCTCGACATGGGTTGTTTTCTTTGGATAGGGCACTATTTCAAGGAGCCAGGTCACCTCCTCTGATATGTCCTCAAATGAAAGGTAGACTTGTGTTACACCAATAAGAAAATATGATGATTTATAATATGAATAAATACATTATGAGATAAATAGAGTGAATTTATTTTGCATCACCTGGTGTCCTTCCAAACCACTGAAGGAATCATCTACAAACTTTATTTTTGGCCATCGTAACATGCATTGCTTTGCAGAAGAAAATCATGGCCTTATGATGCCTATATGCTCACGTAGATCTACAATGAATATTTATATAACTTAACTTCAATACTTCAAATAATATAAATGTGAAAATGTAGAACGTACCATTAGAAAAGTGACAAAGCCAATTATGTACTCGGGTGTCTTCTGTGTCAAATTTTTTGATGTAATATCATCAAATGAAACCGAAATGCCGGATGGCTCCCAAATTGTAATCAAAATCTCTATATCATGCATAAGTCATCAATTGATGTGATATATAAAAAAAAGATTTGAAAGTAAAAATTGTATGGCCACCAAAATAGAATAACTTCTTCTCTATATCCCAACAAGACATGATTGAAGTGATGGCAGCCCAGTCTTGTTGAATTCCAAGCATTCTAATGAATTGATGAAAATGTAGCCTTCTTAAAAAGTCAAGAACTTCATCAATAAAGCATGCTGAAATAGTGTCAAACACCACTCTAATGCTGGTTGGCATGCATTGGGAAGTTATCCTTTTCCTATACATTTTATACTTCAAAATGAAAAGTTAATTAATGAAAATATTATCAACACAATGGAGGCACAGAGAGTACACATGCCAAATAGCCCCTAAAACCAACAAATTCTACATAAAATCTCTCCAAGCATATTACAATGTGATATAGTAAACATATGACAAGCCCCATAGTTAAAAAAATTGAAAAAAAATAAGGTATACTCTCATGAGAGTACAGAGAGTACATGCACAAAACTAAACCAAAAATAACCATTCATCCTCCAAACAGCTTGCGAAGGCATCTAACTAACATATTATCTCCAAATAGCATAAAAAAGCTAAAAAATGAGAAAATGGGGTGTACTCTCATAAGAGTACAAGAGTAAATGCAAACTGTCTAAAAACCAATCGACCTCAAACGCATGTAGGCATCTACCAAACATATTATCTCCAAACAGGATAAAAAAGTTAAAAAAATGAGAAAATGGGTTGTACTCTCATGAGAGCATAGTGAGTACAGATGAAAAATTACCTCAAAAATCAACCAATCAGCCTCCAAACTGCTTATAGAGGCATCTACCAAACATATAATCTCCAAACTAGGTAAAAAAGTTGAAAAAAATGAGAAAATAAGCTGTAGTCTCATGAGAGTACAGAGAGTATATATGTAAAATTACCTCAAAAACCAACCAATCAGCCTCCAAATAGCACGTAGAGGCATCTACTAAACATACTAACTCCAAATAGGTAAAAAAGGTGAAAAAAATGAAAAAATGGATCGTACTACCATGAGAGTATAGAGAGTATAGGTGCAAAACTTCCTCAAAAAACCAACTAATCAGCCACCAAACTACTTGTAGAGGCATCTACCAAACATATTATCTCCAAACAAGGTAAAAAAGCTTTAAAAAATGAGAAAATAAGTTGTACTCTCATGAGAGTATAGAGATTATATATGCAAAACTGCCTCAAAAACTAACCAATCAACCACCAAACAACTTGTAGAGGCATCTATTAAACATATTATCTCCAAATAGTAAAAAAGCTAAAAAATTTGAGAAAATGAGTTGTACTCTCATGAGTGTAAAGAAAGTACAAGTGCAAAACTACCTCAAAAAATAATCAATCAATCTCCAAACTGCTTGTAGAGGTATCTACCAAATATATTATCTCCAAATAGGATAAAAAAGCTAAAAAAAAATAAGAAAATGGACGGTACTCTCATGAGAGTACAGAGAGTACATATGTAAAACTACCTCAAAAACTAACAAAATAGCCTCCAAATTGCTTGTAGAGGCATCTGCTAAACATGTTATCTCTAAATAGGATAAAAAAGCTAAAAAAATGAGAAAATGGGGTGTACTCATGAAATGAGTCTGAGATGCTTAAAACCAATCAATCAATCAATGCTTGTAGAGCTATCTATCAAACATATTATCTCCAAATAGTATAAAAAAGCTAAAAAAATGAGAACATGGGTTGTACTCTCATGAGAGTACAGATGCAAAACTATCTCAAAAATTAACTAATTAGCCTCCAAACTACTTGGAGAGGCATCTACCAAACATATTATCTCCAAACTGGGTAAAAAAATCTGAAAAAAAAATGAGAAAATGAGATGTACTCTCATGAGAGTACAAAGAGTACAGATACAAAATTGTCTAAAAAAAATCAACTAATCAGCCTCCAAACTACTTGTAGAGGTATCTACCAAACATATAATCTCCAAACTAGATAAAAAAGCTGAAAACAATAAGAAAATAGGGTGTGCTCATGTGAGAGTACTAAGATTATAAATGCAAAGCTACCTCTAAAACTAACCAACCAGCCTCCAAACTATTTGTAGAGGTATCTACCAAACATATTATCTCCAAATAGGATAAAAAAGTTAAAAAAAAATGAGAACATAGGGTGTACTCTCATGAGAGTATAGAGAGTACAGATGTAAAATTATCTCAAAAACTAACCAATCAGTCTCTAAACTACTTATAGAGGCATCTGACGAACATATTATCTCAAAATTGGGTAAAAAAAGCTAAAAAAAATGAGAAAATGGGTTGTATTCTTATAAGAGTATAGAGAGTATAGATGCAAAATTGTCTCAAAAACTAACCAATCAGCCTCCAAATACTTGTAGAGGCATCTACCAAATATATTATCTCGTGACTAGGTAAAAAAGCTGAAAAAATTAAAAAAAGGGATGTACTCTCATTAGAATGCGGCAAAACTACTCAACCAATCACCTTAAACTGCTTGAGGCATCTACCAAACATATTATTTCCAAACAAGGTAAAAAAAGCTGGAAAAAAAATTAGAAAATGGGTTATACTCTCATGAGAGTATAGAGAGTACAGATGCAAAACTATCTCAAAAAACTAGCATCGACCTCCAAACGGCTTGTGAGACATCCACTAAACATATTATCTCCAAACATGATAAAAAAGTGAAAAAAAATGAGAAAATAAGCTATACTCTAATGAGAGTATAGAGAGTACAGGTGCAAAACTACCTCAAAAACCAAGCAATCTACCTTCAAACCACTTATAGAGGCATCTACCAAATATATTATCTCCAAACAGGATAAAAAAGTAAAAAAATAATGAGAAAATAGCTATACTCACATGAGAGTATAGAGAGTGCAGATGCAAAGCTACCTCAAAAATCAACCAATCAGCATCCAAACAGCTTGTAGAGGCATCTACTAAACATATTATCTCCAAATAGGGTAAAAAAAGTTGAAAAAAAATGTAAAAATGGGCCAGAGTATAGATGCAAACTGCCTCAAAAACTAACCAATCTGCTTCCAAATTGCTTGTAGAGGCATCTACAAAACATATTATCTTAAAATAGGGAAAAAAAAGCTAAAAAAATGAGAAAATTAGTTGTACTCTCATGAGAGTGCATAGAGTATTGATGCAAAACTACCTAAAAAACTAACTAATCAATCTCCAAACAGCTTGTAGAGGCATCTACCAAATATATTATCTCCAAACTAGGTAAAAAAGCTAAAAAAAAATGAGAAACTGGGTTGTACTCTCATGAGAGTACATCAATGAATGTAAATCTCAAAATCAACCAATCAGTCTCTAACTTGTAGAGGCATATACCAAATATATTATCTTCAAACAAGGTAAAAAAGATGAAAAAATATGAGAAAATGGGATATACTCTAATGAGAGTATAAAAAGTATAGATGCAAAATAGCCTCCAAACTGCTTGTAGAGGCATATACCGAACATATTATCTCTAAACAGGGTTAAAAAACTAAAAAAAATAAGAAAATAGTCTATACTTTCATGAGAGTACAGAGAACTCACATGAGAGTACAGAGAGTATAGATGTAAAACTATCTCAAAAATCAACCAATCAGCCTCCAAATAGCTTGTAGAGGCATCTACTAAACATATTGTCTCCAAACAGTGTAAAAAAGCTGAAAAAAATGAGAAAATGGGTTGTACTCTCATGAGAGTACAAAGAGTACATGTGCAAAATAACCCCCAAAACCAATTAATTCTTCATGAAACCTCTCCAAATAGATTACAATGGGATATAGTAAACATATGATAAGCCCTACAATTGAGAAAACTAAAAAAATGGGGTGTACCCTCATGAGAGTACAGAAAGTACACATGCAAAATAGCTCCTAAAATTAGCAAATTCTTTATGAAATATCTCCAAGTATCTTACAATCGGTTATGGTAATCATATGATAAGCCCCACAGATAAAAATTTTAAAAACATGAGGTGTACTCTCATGAGAGGATAGAGAGTACACATGCAAAATAACTCATAAAATCAACAAATTCTTCATGAAACATCTCCACACATCTTCCAATAGGTTATGATAAACAAATTGCAAGCTCTACAGTTAAAATTTTTGAAAAAAATAAGATATACTATCATGAGATGAGAAATATAAAAATAACTCCAAAAATCAGCAAATTCTTCATGAAACGTCTCAAAACATCTTACATTTGGTTATGGTAAACATATATGATAAGCACGTTGAAAATTTTAAAAAAAATGAGGTGTACCCCGAGTATAAATAGAACAATGTAAAACAACCATCAAATATTTCATGAAACATCTCCAAATATCTTACAATGGGATATACTAAACATGACAAGCCTCAGTTAAAATTTTAAAAAAATTGGCGTGTACTCTCTGAGAGAATCGAGAATCACATCTAACATCTCAATCTCCTTTCCTTTAAAGAACTCAAATGTTCCAAATATATTCGATGGTGAGAACAACTATGAAAACCCTAAAATCATTAAAGTTTAAGAATGCAAGAAGAAATACATCATGCAGTCACCTATAATACTTCAATTTTTTAATGCCCTAGATTTAACAAATCTCTGATGGAAGGTTGCATCTTGGAGAGAGAGCGAGGAAATGTTTGCACAAAAATGAAATCCCTAAAATATTCTGGCGAAGAATCTAGAATGACGCATGTAATATTTTCTCCCCCCATGATTTAATGGGACGGGCCGAGCACGGCCTGAGTTAACGTAAACGGCGTCGTTATTTTAATAATGAACACGTGTTATGTAGCGATTGGTGTCGTTAAGAAACGTCAACTCAGCATATAATATTTTCACTTGAAAATTTACATACATAGCACACAATTCTTATTCAATTACATTTCTAACACCTAAATTTTGGTATTTACAAATATAGCACATTTCCTATGCTTCAAAAGGTGAATTTTACTTCAAACAATTAAGAAAAGTGTTATTTTTATTGTAATAATGAAGATTTAGGTGCTATGTATGTAAATATTTATATTTGGGTATTAGATATGTAAATATATAAGAATTGTGTGCTATATATGTAAATGCCCCTAAAATAAAATGATATTTATAGAAATAATATAACTATTAAGGTATCCTTATTTATAGCATCTCCTCAAGTATTGACATGATCACAAAATCAATTATTTTAAGTATGTATTTTTGTATGACTTATCTTGTATAAAAATAGCATAATATAGATAATATGTTGAGTAAAACAATTTTTACAATGATACGTCAAAAACATATAATTTCAAAAACAAAAAAAAAATCTTTTGACATAAATCAAATCAACAAATATTTTTACCGAAAAAAGAGAAAAAAATGTTTTTTAACATAAATATTTGTGATGTTAGTCCATTATTTTTTGATTATGTTCATGCTTCAAATAATTCCAATAACATGCATTTGCTTTATGGAAAACGAGAGAGAACAATTGCCATTACCAGTTACAAAATTCCATTTTGGATAATTGAAAAATCCATATTGGATCGAGATTTCATAGAATAAACTTCAGCTTAATCCTAAACTAGAATTACCAATGACAAAGAGATAATTGTCTTCCTCTATCACGTGTTTACTGCGTCTAAGGAAGGCATAACAACTGGTATAGTCGTATTACAAGTAGCAAAATAGAATTTTGGAGAATCAAAAGATCTATTTTGGATTGAGATTTCGTCAAACAAACTTCAGCTTTATTATAAACTGAAACTGCTCATGCCCTGGAGAGAAGTATTTGTTGTCTGACTCCTTTTTGATAAAGTGGACTCAAAAGTCTTCCTCTATTTTTCATTTGTAAAAAGATACTTTAATTTGAAGTGATTGAAATTCCAAAGCCTTTACACCTCTATATATTGGTCCACAAATGATTCCCCTCTTCCTGTAGGGATCAGGAGATGCATATCTCCAGCAACTCAAAGCTCCAAGTGGATCAGAGATGGCATATTTGAGAGAAAATCGTTCAAGTTGGTCATTTCTTATGCTTCCTGAGGGAGAAGTCGTTGCAACTATTGTTGTATGGAAGGAGAGAAAACAACTTCGATTCCATAAGGACAATTGGATTTTAGAGAATTAAAAGACCATTTTCATTTGCTATTAGATGTGTGCTTAAATTCAACAACTTGATATTCTACATTTTATTTTCAACCAATATGCTATTGTGGGCTTTGTAAATTCACCTTCTCAATTAAGAGAGCGTGATTTAATATCGAAATTTTAGAAGATGGAATAGTAGATAACTGAGATTTCTCGCATTTTGTGAGTGTTAATGTCTACATGGCGTAAGTTGAGTCGATCTAGCCAAATTTGTGACTTAAATGCACAATCAAATCGAGCTTAAATCTCATTGCATGGTTGAAATCGTCGATGATATGTCTTTGGGTTCAAAATATTGAAATTGAAAATATAAATATTTCATAATCCAACGTTGATCAATCGAGCCGATCATGAATGCACACATATCCAAGTCGGAAGAGCCGATATCCCAAACGGCCTCCGTTTGAAATTGATCAGCGTCGTTAAAATCAAAATCAAAATGAAAATGGGCTTCGATTGGATGAGTTTACCGAATATCAAGCGCAAGTGATAATGCATTTTTAGTAGAAAATGGCCTTATTAAACGAGCACAATGACGGATCCTTGCGTTATGCGTCAAAATATTGGAATAACCAAAAATTGACACCTATATTGCCATTGATTATTGCATGAGAAAATTCATTAAAATTTACATGTACTCTGAGATGATGATGCATAATTTGAGAAACAAATAAAATGATAAATAAAAAAGAATATTTACATATGTAATTTTAAGATATATAATTATGCTAATTATATCACTCATTCTAAAGTTACTATATACTTATATAATTTAATTTAATTTCAAAGTAAATTACATAAAAATAAGAACAATTTATATTAATAAGATGAGGATTTATATGAAGATAAAAAAATCTATAATCATTATCATCATATACTAACATTAGTATTAATCTTAATATATATATATATATATATATATATATATATATATATATATATATATATAAGGCCAATTAACTTTGCAGCTAATTAGTAATTACTTGTGCATTTGCATTTGTCAAAGACGAGGTATATAAAACATTATCTCCATAACTTCATGCATATGCATTTGTGAAACCTCACATCTCTTTGCTGCCCTCTCCAGTCAATGAATAGCCACCAAGCATCATTCCCATGCCTCCACAACACATCCCCATAAATGAAATAAGATAAGGAAAACAAAAAAAAAAAAAAAAAGATTGAGGCAATCTGCTCTTTCCATTTTTTTCTCTTTTCTCCTATATGCCCTCTCTCTGGTTGGCATGAAGAAGGGATCTCGATTGCCCTCCACAACCACTCTCAAGCAGAGATAAGGCTGAAGCCCCTTCCAGACTCCATTTGCTCAAAACCAGAAAAATAAAAAGTTGGGCATCACACAGAAATAGGAAACCTGCTCCTCAACCACGGGAATTCCTCTCGACCGAACGAGCCTCCTCCCTAATACTTCCCAGTCGAACGGACGAGTTGCCTTCCCTGCTCACTCAACCAATCAGTTTGATTGCCTTCCAGTCATCTGCGCCTGTGCAAGCTGAGATCGAGCATACGATCAAGAACCAGCCGCACGCCACTCTCTCCCTCCCCATCGGTTTCTCATGCAGCGAGCCCTCTTCGATTCCCTGTTGGAAGCACGAGCAGGGGCCCCCCCCAATTGAGCCAGCCGCCAGCTTCAATATCGACATCTCTCATTCATTCGTCGGAGGAACAGCAGTCGAACCGACCACTTCCCTCATTTCATCAGTTGTTCTTCAGTGCTTACTATTCTGGAGATGATCTTGTTCCTAAATTTAGGAATGGAGAATTCTGAAAAAAGGTCTTCGACCTAGTGTTGATGTATCTTAATTCCACTCAGGGAGAAACAGATCCACATATTCTGTTGGAGGATGCAAATTTGTAGATTAAAAAAAAAAAAAAAAAACTGAAGTAGAGTATTGGCCATATGCTTTCCCTCTTGTTGCGTGAAAACCAATCTCTGGAGAGTGAAAGTTCTGCCTTCTTTACCATTAATTAAACGACAAGAGATAACTGACATAATTTTAAGAAAACCAAAGAGAAATCAGACTGGATCAAAAACATATGTATGTTCCATCAAGTCTTCACATCTATTCTGAAATGCAGTATGAGAAGCAACAAGTAACTGATCATTGTAATAGTTCAATAGGTGGATCACCAATTAGCGATGATGGTGGTTGATGGCCGTCGGCATGTGAACTGGAGATCTTGAGCTCTTCTTCCTCCTTGTTTGCTTTCTTCTCTTGTTTGATTCTTCCTTATTCTTCGCTGACGGATTGGAAAGAGCACGGTGCGGTTGACACATTGACGATCTTTTCTTGTTTTTCCTCTTCTTCACTTCCCATGAGGATAGAGTTGTTATAGATGGGAGGAGCGTTCATTATCAAATCGTCTCATTAACGGCTTAATAATTCTTCGTTTGATGTATTTTGAGCATTTGGATGCCCAATGAAGTTGAGATCTTTGCTCGTTAGATCCGTCGAGGCCTTCGATTTGTATAAATCTATATTTAAGAATTTGGGATGTAATTGATATCCCAGATTCGAGATATTTCAGTGCTTTAAATCTTTGACTGAATCGTAAATGATATTAAGATTGACTTTGATTAGCTTATATCACCTCTTAAGATTACAATAAAGGATCATTTTGCAGGAGAAAAACGATGATAACTTATTCATCACTTGGTAGATTAAATTCAAACTTCGCAATGTCAATCTGGACCATACATGTTGTGAGTCGTAATTGCATATGCTACTCTCTCTGAAATGGCCTTCTCACTTCTCAACTAGACTCATTGGTAGAGACAACTCAATAGCAAGCCATGGAATCCATAGATATTTAATATTGTGATCTTAATAGTTGGCTTATTGAAGGGAGAGCACAATTTATTTGAAAAGAGGTGCAGCCACCTATTTTAAGCATGGTGGTTTTAAAAAACTTATTAAAATCTATGTCAAAGACACTTTTGCATTTTTTTAAACATAGTAGAAATGTAGCACTCTCGATGGATCTCCTGCAGGGGAAAGGCAGAGGCTGAAATTGAGATAGAGGACTTAATTAATTTACATGAAATGAATTATAAGCTCAAAATTAAAATCTGAATTTAAATTACAAGTGTTGAAGGCAAACTTTTTTAAGTGTAGTGGGTTTGTAAGATTTCTTAAATTGATTGTGTGAAGACTATCATGCTTTTTTAATCATAGTAGGAATATAGCACTCAAGCGACCCACATTTGTTTGGGAGGCTGTAAATTTAATGACATGAAGCTTAAAGAGATCAAATGAAAGTACTAATGAGCTTAAACTCAACTTAAAATGAAACAATTACATATTAAAAAATGAATTGAACTTTTACATGCAACACATTGTATTAATTGGATTGCAATAGTTAATTGACATCTAATCAAGTACAAAACTTCTGATAGGGACTTTGTGAGTGAGTTTTCTAATATGAATAAACTCACAAACTCATGGTGAATCCAATGGTTGCTTACAAGCATGAATTGATTTTTCAAGAAAACATTTGGATTGTTATATTTTACTTTTTGAAGCACATGAAATTTAAAGTATATTGGAATGCTTGCTTTCAAACTAAAACATAACTTAAGATGGAATTCACAAGGATCAATATTAAGGCTAAGTAGCTTCGTAGTGAGCATAATGCAAAGCTTCTTAATGAATGATTGTATCACATAGTGACTTGCATTAAACAAATTGATGTGAATCAAAAGAAATATAAATGTGACTTGTATTGATCTCTCCAACTCATATATGAGCTAAAACATACATCGAACATGATGGGTTTATAGAGACTTGAAATCTTGCTAAAGTAAACAACTTTCAATTCAATTGATCTTTTAAAATTCATTAAGTATTTTAATTATCCCACATGCCCCAAACACTATGCTAAATGCTAATGCTTGAGATCTTTGTCTTGGGTTGATTTATTGGGTCTTACGGTAGGGTCAGTTAACAAAACTTAAAAATCTAATATCTTTATAATATTTTTAACTTAATAAAATATCACGAGAAAATAACTCTATCATATGATAGATCGATTCTCTATTAATTTAATAAGTCTAGGATCAAACAACAAAGTAATAAATTTACGCCAATGATGGCTGAGTTGATTGAATATATCAACCGGAGGGGTCATTTTACCAAAAGATTCAAGATATTTATATTCGATAATATAAAATTCAAAATTCTCAAAGTATAAATTTAGATCTAATCATCTATTATTAAATTAATAGAGTTGAGAGGATCTGAAATAATAAGCTAAATAATTAATTAGACTTATACACCCTGATGATGACCATGTAATTCAATATTTCAGCGGAGGTTTTCATTATACAAAAATTTATTCAAATTCTAATTCCAAATCATTATATATTCAAATTAAAATCATTTATAAAATAATCAAATATTCAAATAAAAAATATAAATTAAATGAAATTAATTATTTAAATTTAATGTAAAATCCATTCACACATCCGCAACTATTTTTTGAGGGTAACAAATTAAAAAAACTATTGCTCACAAAGAGCCAATGTCAAATCAAATACATAATTATTTTTACACTCAAATAATCTTAAGCCCGTAGGGACGTTGCTCGTGTCTTTTGTCTGCGTGGTTTTGTTGCAAAATGGCACCACATAAATGGCGGTTATGACCAAAGCCCTCTGATCGGATGACTTGTTGCAAAATAACACCACTAAATTACTTAGGGCCATAACCTGTATGTTTTCCAACGGCTTTGCTCTTTGAGCTGTGGACTATAGAATGTATTTTGATTGGGAAAAAAGCTCTTTATTAGCTAAGGTGGACTTAAGCTTGTCTCCATAGATAAACACCACAGTCTATTACTTGGATGACACAACTCATGGTTCGACAAGAATCCTTTGGGGTTGATTACCTCCTCTGACTAAGTAAACTAGGGACCATGACAACCTGGGATGATGGAACCATAGAATATTGATATTGGCATCATTCCCCAATTTAAGTTAATATAATTAATTTCATAAACTTGAATTTTAAGCTTCACATCTTTAGTATATGCTCTCATTTAATTCATTAGCCTTGTCAGTTCTCTCTCGGCAGAGAGGTAATTAACAAAAGGTGCTTGTGATAGAAACGAACCAGTTTAAAGTCCTCATAAAATGAGTAAATCTCTCGGTAGTGTCTTATCTACTATTTCATCTGCCTTCTGAAAATTTCACCTACATTAAAATCATACTCTCTTCATTGAGAGGTCGGTGGCAAATTTTCAAAGCCCATAGATTTTTGGCGACTCATGACAGTTTCTCTTTTCATCTTTAGTCAAATCGGTATAGTAGTAGCAAAATATACTAAAAAATTAAAATTCTAGTTCAATTATAAACATAAATCTCCATATTATTTTATTATGTAGTACATTTACATTTTAAAATTATGGGGTGAAATATTGATTGTTAATTATTAATTTTATCTTTTATTTGTAAGGAATTTATCTACATAATACTCTTTTCATTGTCCAACTTTGTTGTGGTTATAACATTCATTTGGTCAACATAATTATCAATGCAGGAGATGCTAAAGCTACTATCCAATTTGGTAGTGTAAATTTCCCAGCTATCATTGTTGTAAACAATCCTCTATGAAGCATCGCATATTGTACACACCAACCTATAGAGAGGAGGACAACTAGAATGGCCACCATTGCTCGGTTCCTCATAAGAAAGCCTTTGTATTGAAAGATTGGGTCATTTTAAGGTGCCAATCATGAAAAGAATCGTCATTAGGCAGAAAATTTCAGTCATACCTGTGAATGTCACTACTTTACCAGTTGAACCTTTCGCACTAGGATGGCACGATGCTAAAGACTCTTCTTCTAGAAAAAAATTGAGTAGAAGGCAGAAGAAGGAGAAGAAATATTAAACTGTGAGCTCAGTATTTGCTACCTGAATCACTAGCCATGCGACCAGACTTGATGCTAGAATCAAGTGTTCCACTCACAACAAGTTTGAAAATCTAAAATGGGTGAAAAGGAATATTTTTACTGGTGATGTTAAGCAGTCTTTTTTGGGCTCAATAGTAGTCTGTTCCAACTCTTCAGAAGAAATAACCTGAAACTCTATCTACTCGAGTACATATAGTCCTGAAGGTTGTCAAGAAAAATGACTTATGAAGAAGAGGTATCAAAGGCTAATTATCAGAGAAGCCAAGTTTGATCCACTATAAAAACTACCATCAGTGGTAGTAAGAACTCAATATCATTCTAAACAATTTCTACACAATGAGCATCATGGTGAAACACCTAGACCGCATGTCAGAATCCATCAGAAGGTCCCAAAATAAATCAGGTAAAATCTTGAAGAAGTCAAGCATAAAGCTTCTTCATCCGGCTAAAGCTAGAGATATGGAGAAAGAGAAATGTTGAACTACATGCTCAACAGCCAGTGCTCAAGCAAAAAATTATACAATCAACTATGTAACCAAAAGCGAGTGTTCCAACCTATAACAACTTTGACAGCTTAATATGGGTAAAGCGGAATATCCCTACTGGTCAAATCAAATAATTCTTTTGGACACAACAACATCATGTTCATAGCTTCTCCAATGAGAAAACTCAAAATTGTATAATCAAGAGTGCATCGGATCCTCAAAGTTGCTAAAGAAAAAAACTGATAAAAATAAAATATCAAGATTCTCTCATTAGGAAGAGACCTCTTCTACTAGACATTATGTCAACTAATTCAAGTTTTGCATGATGAGCATCGATGCGTGATACTTGGACAACAGGTCTAAGAATCCATCGTTGAAAGGTCCCGACAAAAATTTAAGCAAATTTGGAGGCCAAAGCCTCGAAGTGAAACTACTTTAAAGAAAGATAGTAGTGTAACATTTATATTGTATTCTCAGAGATCCGCCATAAATAAAACTCATCAAGAATGTGTACTTAAGAAAAAGGTCATATGATGAAATTTGATGACAAACACCTTGGAGAGTCATCCAAGGGATCCTATCACCAGCTAGCTCCATATCTTTGAGAGGAGGTCACGATCCTCCCATTGAAGAAATACATCCACACTCACAAAATTCATTGGAGGCATCAATTAGAGATTGTGTCCAAGAGGAAGAAGCTTAGAAAGGATCGCCTTTTAAATAGAACAAAGAATATTGAGAGGCTTTGATAATATTAAGAAGCTGAATTCACCCATTCTCACAGCCAATCCGGAAATCCTTTTATCTTATACACCGGGAATCTATAGGTCCATTATTTTACAACATAATGAAGAGGGAAAGAAAAACATCTTATACTACATCAATCGAAGGCTAATAGGAACAAACATGCAAAACTCTATAATCGAGAAGCATTATTTGGTTCTGATTTATGTTGTCCAAATGCTTCATCAATACATGTTATCTCAGAAAATTACTCTCATCTCAAAGATCGATCCACTGAAGTTCTTGATGACAAGACCAACATTGAGATCACTTGCTATGATGGGTTGTTCTCTACTACAATTGGAAATCATATATGTTCCCA
This sequence comes from Cymbidium sinense, assembly GCA_021442155.1. Taxonomy (NCBI): domain Eukaryota; kingdom Viridiplantae; phylum Streptophyta; class Magnoliopsida; order Asparagales; family Orchidaceae; genus Cymbidium; species Cymbidium sinense. The sequence goes on along the minus strand of CM038219.1, from coordinate 147,358,464 downwards.
AAATACAATGAAGGAAAAATTCTAGACTTCCTTGCTGCATACCCCATCCTCATAGATTCATCGCTCAATGATGATCTTCCTAATGAGCAAATGATGCACACATATGAAAAAAACTAACAAATGTAGGAATTATATTTGATGGAGCTTCATCCATCAAATATACTCTCTCTCAAATCTCCCAAAGCTTGAGCTAGCATTGGACTCATCTTAATTACGCTAGAAGGTGATATAATGAGGCACTCCTACAGTTAAGCGAGGCATGAACTAACTATGAAGTGGAATATGAAGCGTTGGTGGCGTTTGGAGGAAGCCATCTCTATGGGAGTCCATAAGTTTAAGTTCTAGCTTCTAGTCAAGCGCTGTATTTATAAAATCAATAAGCTTGAATTAGCTCACTACCACAAACAAGTTCTTGAGCTTATGATGTAAATCCCAAAGATCATTATAACTCGGGTTTATCGATGCAATAATAGTCGATTGTTTGGCCATTCAATCGAAATGATATAATTAGACCAATTATTGCCATCATCGAATATCCCATCCTAGCCGATTATTTCTCTAAGTGGGTGGAAGCTACTCTATTCAAAGAATTCACATCTAAGCATGTGACCAATCACTCATATTGTCCAGATTAGCCAAGAATTATCTTAAATAATAGTCCGACCTTCAAAGCACTAAAATCTATAGATTTGGTGATCAACATAAGATTGATTGGATACTCATCAATTTATAATCCGAGCAAATGAGTTGGTCGAGGCTTTCAACAAAATACTAGTGAAGTTGAGTAGAAAGATCCTCACCAAAAATAAAAGGGTGTGGCATACTAAGCTTGTGGAAGCATTATGGGCTTACCACACCACTTATAAAACACCTAGAAAATCCACTCCTTATGCACTAGTATTTAGACTTGAACTAGTTATGCGGTTGAAGTTACCTGCTAGCCATTTAACACGTCTTACTCTAGATGAGAATGCCCATCTATGGATGGAAGAACTTCGTGCTTGATGAAGTTAGGCTCCAAGCTAAAAAATTTAGAAGTCTAGAGTGAGGATGTCCAAAGAATTTGATCAAATGGTGTGTGCTCAAACTTTTAAGAAGGGAATTGGTCTTGGTGTGAAGACAAAATATCCCTCACCATAAAATAGGAAGTAAATTTGAACCCAATTGGGAAATTCCCTTCGTCATTGAAAAGATATATCAAGGAGGAGCCTACCAACTCATCGATTTCAAAGGTGAAAGACCAATGCCGCCACTCAATGGTCGATATCTAAAGAAGTATTATACATGAAAGTCTAATCAAACGAATATCATATTTACAACTTTCATAAGTTTTACTTGAAAATTCTCTAGTAACACAAGAATACATTTCCAAGATAAAACAGAAAGCCTCCTATTATAGGGGCATTTTATATATTTTAGGTCGACATCCGCAAGGCTAAAATCCCCAAATGAATGGTTATAATGATCAATGTAAGTCTCATATGATCATTATAAGTGTGAAAACAAAAAATAATTTTGATGTCATCATGCTTGTGAAATATTGCAAGGATCTCTCTATTAAACAAGGGACATTTTTTAAAAAATTTATAACAAAATGTCAAGTTTTCTTGTGAAATAGAGCCTTTCTATATATTTGGGTTGACATCTCCTAAGGTCGAGATCCCCATATATGTATTCAAGGTTCATGAGTCTCAAAGTCTTGCTGACCAAAAAAAAAAATTTTCAAGCTTGCAAACTACAACAAATCAAATTGAAAACACGTCTTCCATTCATACATTAAATCTAGGGCTCAGTGGGTGTATAAGGTCATCAACATGGCCAAATATGGACCATCCATTGATAGATGCTCAACATGCCATAAAGCCATAGTAAGAGATCCCCCATCTCATTAGCCTGATGATAAAATCCTCCATCAATTGCTCAAGTCCAAGACTCAAGTGGGTGCATAAGGTTGGACTCAACATGCCCAAATATGATCGAGTCATTGACATGCCTGCTTACTCAATATGCCATAAAATGCAGCAGTTAGGGACCCTCCTACTTCATTAGTTCAAATACAAGAGCATCTAAATCTCCAAATCCCTCTAACTTGGTGATTTCAAGTGGCCCAGATTGGGAGATCATTCTTAATGGTCGGTCATTTTTCAAAATCAAATAAAAATATCCTCACGAAGGTACTAAGTCAAGTTTAGTATCAATATCAAATGTGAAATCTCAACTCTTTCAACAAGTCATTAAAGCAAGAATCAAGTATCAAAAGGAACTCTTCTTGAGTAAGTCCAACCAAGCAGAAAGAAAAGGATCGAAGAAATCATCCCAATATTCGTATAAAGCTAAAGGCTGAACTAAGGGAGTAACGTCATTGATATGTCCGTTACATGCAAAGCATTGGGCTAATGACTCTTTGCCATTAGCCCAACAACTAGGTCCGGCGGTCATCCTTTTATAAGCCCACGAAAGTAGAAAGTTGGGGCAGAAAGCAATTTCATATCACATGACAAGTCTTCAAGATAATCCATAATTTTCCTCCATCATGTCTATCAAGGCACGAAGCCAGGATAGAAGAAAATATAAAATACGGATCTCTGAGGTGTAGTCTTCAACATGTCCATCCAGCACAAAGAATAGGACTAAAGATGTTCTCATCTTGCCAACAGGTCATCAATTCCATCAAGTGATGCGGATAGAAGGAAAATATAAATTTTAAAATTTGAAATTAAAACTTCAAGTTCATGCACAAAGCACAATTTAAGACATTCTCATCTCACCAATAAGTCATCAACTCTATCAAGTCCACCAAGGCATAAAGCCAGGAAAGGAGAAAAATAGAAAATTCAAACTCTCAAGAAGAAATCTTCAACAAGTCCAAAAGCATAAAGTATAGGACCAAAGACAATCCAAATTCTTTCAATAATTACTACGAAAGCTCCCTTATTAGACATGCAGCATTTTAATATAATTATCTAAGTTGATATCATGATTTAAGTAGAGATCCTTAGATAAATACATATTATGAATGAAATTATATCACACACATTCAACATTAAAAGGGATTCAAACCTTGTAATATATTTTTGAACTAATTTGCAACCCCCCTGTTAAATAGGGGCATTTTTTATGATCAAGGTTGTTCAATCTTCTCCTATGAAATAGGAGGTCTTCTTCATATTAGTTGACATGACATCAGCTTTATGCCAAAATTCTTGAATATATAACTATTATTAATAAAGTTGCGAACAACAAAAAATATATTTCTACACATGAAAAGACAACCTTAAAATCAAAAGTTTCTCTCCAAGATTCATCATATTCTGAAGATCAAGTCAAAAAAAAACTCCCAGTTTTGGAAGCTCCAATTAACTAAGATGGAAAAATATCAACCTCTACATCTTCAAGTCTAGGACACGGATGGGTTCTAAAGGTCGAACTCAATAAGCCCACTGTTAACCTTACTTTTGGAGTGAGCTTTCAACTTTTCATCTTAGACATAAAACTCCTCTAGACACTAAGAGTTCTCTAGTCTTAAGACACTTCAAGTGATTAGGTGAACACTTAACCTAACCATAGAGACTTAGGAGAGTTAGCCATAGGAATGAGTTATGCCTTGGGGTTTAGAAAGATTTTTCTACCCTATTGCTTGAACCCAATCCTTGCTTTTATCCTTCAAATCAATCCAAGTTGAATCTTAAATCAATTCCAACTCAATTGATTTTTTTTCAAATCATAAATCAATTTCAAAATCCAAATCAAATGATTAAAACCCATGATTGAATTCAAATTCCAAAATCTTTCCTAAGCCCTTTGATTTCATCTTATGGACTTAGCCAAATCACTCCAAACTCAAAATATTTTCTTATAACCTATTTATATTCTCATTTATATTCACAAATATAAATGAAATATAAATTTAAATAACCAAAATCAATTCAAAAAAAAACTCAAATCTAAATCCAACTTATATCTAGCTTATATCCTTTAAGCCAATTTCTTGAATTTAGCCAAATCACTCTCAAATCAATCAAAACCCTTAGATTCCCTCTTCAAACAGCCACCCCTTCAATCACATGCCCAAATATAAACCTAAACTACAATCACCAAGCTAAGATCAAACTAACCCAAGTCAAACCCATGTTCAACCTTTGCCCTTGAAATTGTCAAATGAACCAAAACCCATTTAACTTTGAATCACTTACAATTGAATTTATATTTCCATCATAACTCTATATGTGAGTTCAACTAAACTTAAAGCAAGCCTTGCTCAAGCTAATTGACCCATTTAGGCTCACTTGATCCAAAGTGACTTAAAGGACCTTTTTGAGCCAAATTCTAGTCTAACCCAAATTGGATTGAACTAAGCCATCCTTGTGATCAACAATCATACTAGAATGATCAACTCAAATCAATCAAACTAAGTCAACATTTAGCCTAAATGAAACCCAAATAAGCTAAAATTCACTATAACCCAAATTGATTAAAACCATTGACTCAAACCCATTCATGAACAATGATTGAACATAATCAAACCATCAATTGAGCCAAACCGAGCCCAATTAGCCATTTGACCTAAGTTGACCCAACTTGGCCTAAAAAGCCAAAATATGTCAAATCTCGAACAAAGTAAAATTGATTACAACAAATGAATCAAATTCATTTTAAATTGATTGTTGAACTTGACCAAACTTTAATTAGCCAATTAGACGCAACCTAGCCCAATTGATTATAAACACTTGAAAAGGTCAAATCAACTTGAAATCAAACCAAATCAAAATTGATTGAAACCAAAGGTTACAATACATTTCAAATGATTAGCAAGCCTAAGCCAACCCATGACCAATTGGGTTCAAATCAATCAAATGGGTCAAATTGACCCATTTGACCTAAATGAACCTAAATGAACCAAAACCAAATTTAAACTAAATTGAACCAAACCAATGACACCCATAGGCTCCAAATGATCATTTGAACTTGACCTAACCCATGGTTTGACCTAATTTGACATAAATGGGTCAAATTAAACCAATTCAAATCAAATGAACTCTAAATCACTTGAAATTTAGCCCAACCTATTTTCAAATCATTTTAAATTTGCCCAAATCAAACTCATAGACAAATGACCATTTTTCTTGGTCAGGGTATCTATGACCAAATTCACTTGAAATTTGGTCAATTCTTTCTCAAGGACACTTGGCATCCTTCCAGTGGTCCATATGGATGCCAAGGTGGGTGATGAACATGACCCAATGGGCTTGGGTTAGCCATGACCCAAGCCAAGGCCAAACTGACACCTCCAATGGAATTTGAATACTTGGATCACCAAATGAACTCGCCTAGCACATGGGCATCCACTCTCCTTTACTCCATTACCCAAAATGAATCACATGGGGTGTTTGGCAAACCAAAACCGATCAATAAATCTCAACAATTGAGCTAAAATGATAACTCAACTTCGTCACTGCAATGAAGGGAGATATACTCCCCTCATTCCCACTCAAACTAAGATCACTCAATTTCATTGAATTGAAACCAAGCTTCCCAAGCTCTTCTAAGCCATTTCCAAGCATCTTGATCTCTCTCTCTCTTTTACTCAAAGCCAAAATAGGGAAGGTAATTCCAAAACTCAACTCATCCAATTCCCATCCAAAATCAAATTAAACTTGCCCACACCATCCTTAGACTTTATCGAGCTCAACCAATTCATTTTCCAAGTCTCCAAGCCACGGGAAGCATCACCTTGATCAAAGTGGATTGTCATTGAAGGGGAGCTTGGTCAACCAAACCATCCACTTCAAATCAAGACCTAATTCCTTCAACAAGACTTCATCTCTACTAGATGAAGCTACCTCCTCCGTTGGAAGCACTGGATAGCCCCCAGGTAATTGCTCAAAACCATAGCCATAAGAAAATTTGGTTGGTCATTTTGAAGGAAATTATCATCCCTTAAGATTGACCATTGGATGTGCATTCCTCCTTTCTCAAGGTATGGGATCATTTATCCCAATCAGCTCTGTGATTCATTAATGAAGAGAGATGAACCTGTTCATCTCTCATCATTCACATGAGAAGGATCACAATAATCCCCATTCTACATTATTGAAACCATGGTTGTGATTAGACCATGCGATCCATCCATTAAGCTTCCAAATCGTGAAGAAATAATCCTTCACAAAATTAATTAATTTTGAATAGTAATTTTAACTCAATTTAAGTTTTATTAGAAATGTGATTAAGCTAATTACTCTCTAATTAATTACAAAATTAACTCCAAACTTTCTAGGATTAATTAGTGGAATGACCTCTACCTCCTATTTTTTCTTGGAATTTATTGCTTGATTAATTAGGAATTGCTTATTTCATCTCTAATCCCTTAATTAATTAAATATTTAATTTACATGTTAAACAAACATGATAAATATTAGTTAAACTTGCTAATCATCATTAAATAGTGAATGGACTTAAGGAATGAGGTTAAGACTTCTTTTCCAATCTTTTTCCATAAGTCTATTCCATTTGGATAAACACTTAATCAATTTGTAATTAATTAATAGCTTAATAGCTTAATTAATTACTTTTATTAATTAAACTCAAAACTAAATCATTTTAGAACTTAATCAATCTATTTTGGGGTAGATTCTTAGGTGTTCAATAACCTAAGAAAATTCTGAAGGAAATTATAATCAAACTACATGTGTAGGAGGGTTATAAAAGTACTTAATTAAACCCTTTAGCTTAATTAACCAATAATTGTGAGCCAATTGCATTAGGCCCCTTCATTTCTTAGGTGCATTGCTAATTTAATTTCCATGTGGTTGCATATCATATGTTGGCTCATAATTATTTGGATAATTATGTTAAAGTTTGGTAAGGGATAATTAATGGATTTAATTTATACCAACCAATCAAAATATAAAATCAACCTAATTATTCTAAATTAAACCAAACTAATTCACACAAAGGGGAAATGGATTAGGATTAGCAAACCTTTCTCATATTCTCTAAGTCAAATCAAATTCAAAAACTAAAAATCTCCTTAAAGAATTTTGATTCATTTTAAATGATCTTATTTTATAGGATTATCCTTAGGAATTATTTATGAATGATAAGTGCTTACATTCCTTTATTTCTTTCCAATCATGCTAAATATTGTTATCCATATGAAATCATGCATTCATTTCTTAAAAAATTAATTAAATAAAATGTTTTCTTTATGTCAAATTACATGTTATGACTAAATTAAGGATACATATATTATCATTATTAAACTAAAAATTATATTTTAAAACTTATAAATCAAATATTAAACACAATCTTTTGCATAATTTTTTATCCATTTAGTTCGTTTTGTACATCTACATGTATCTAAGAAAAGTGGTATATTAGTCTAGACATCCATTGAGAGTTTTAAGTAGCCCCAAGTAGGTCTTGTACCTTACACTTGGTGTAAAAAAACAATGGTGTTGTGTACTCACTTATAACTTTTATACATATGGATGTGCATTTAGCTAATGGATAAAAGGATTCCTCTTTTAACAAAAAACATGCATTAGTGGAATATCCAAATTTTCAAATCACATTTCTTTGCATTCATCATCAAAGTGTGCTAAGATTTGCATTACATGTATAGATATGCTTAGATTTATTCATATGCATGGTATACATGGTGGAAAGAAAAAATGGGTGTGTGTGTGTTATGTGGTAATAATTCACCCTAACTAATCCTAAGAGGCCTTTCTTGTTGAATAGGGCTATTTAGAGTAAATCTAAACTTAGGATTAATTAAAACACATATTAAAATATTCAATAAAAGAAATTCATTAATCAATCTACCTTAGAAATGTTTTAAGGTAGGGATGAAAGAAAGTTTAGTTCTCTTTTCTTCTCTTTACAATATTTAGTAACTAAGTGTAAGTTCATTTAAACCAAATCAAATCACCAACTAAAATTGATAAAATCAACTAAATCACTTAAACTAAAATCATAATCTAAATTGAATCTTTCATACTTAAAAAATTTTAACTATAAAGCCTACTAAGACATGCCACACAAGCCTTAAATGGCATACATTAGACTAAGTCACCATTTCTAGCTTAATGTTAAGGTGTTGCATGGTTTGATGTATGATTTTGTTTTATGATGTATTATTTTAGACTGGATGTTAGGGTGCATGTGCATAGTCTGAATGTTAGGCTGATATTAGTCTAATCATATTTTCTATATGGGGTTGTGCTTAAGGGTGTTGTAATAAGAATATAAATGCTCTTTGCTATGCAAATTACTTATACCCCTAAGCATAACCCAAATTAGGACAGGTGGACTTAGTTACCCATGTGTAAGTCCAATTATCTATATAATCGCTGATTGTGTGGTATGTTTAACTAACCTTTGTTTTGCATGTTTAGTTAGATCTACCTCTCCCATTTTGATGTAAATTTTACATTTAAGATTTGAAATGAATGTTATGGGGGATTAAGATGAACATTGGTCATAAGACCAAGTCTTATGCACCATGTGATGCCTTTGGAGCAACCATATTCCAATTAAGCTAAAATAAAGAAAGAAAAGAAGCAAATCAAAATGAAGAAATAATGAATAAAGAATGAAGAATGAAGACTCTCATAACATGAATTCCTTCTAATTACAATTACTCATTTGTAATCCGGGTTGTATAAGGGTAGAGCTTGGCTACCCATATTTCTTTTTGTACATACGCAACACCTCTTATTCTTTTATACTAGCTTTATAAAATTATTTGATGTTTATTTAGATTGCAATTAGAAATGGCATGTCTTTTTTCATAGTTTATTTATGATTTGTGGTTTGTGGCCTCGATGTGATTAGGCTCTTAGGAAAATAAATTTTCTATCTAATTAATCAAAATTAAACTAGACAACTCATAACCTCACTTACCTAGAATTAAATCAAGATAATAAAAGATTTAGCAACCCTTAACTGGATGTTATATATCTCACATCATGCATAAATCATATTGTTTCACTCTTAAATGGAGGCTTCCACCTTTGCTAGAGAAAAAGGCTTGACCTTTGAGAGCCATGGTGGAAACACACCTCCTTCTTGTGGATTTTATCCCATAACTAATTTTCTCATGCATTAGGCATATGAAATCCCATAGCCTATGTCAAATAAAAATATCCAAAAATCAAAATAAAACTTGACAAAATTTGCATTAGATTAAGTCATGAGTTCATGCCCTTCATGATCTAGTCTCTTAGGGAATGAGTTTTAGGATTTAGTCTTCTTTAAATAAACAATAGCTTAGCCATCTTGCAAAGCATAAGACTTTCTTATATGTATTTAAAATTGTAGGAGGAGTTAGTTGGGCCACCCCGTGTAACAGAAGTCGGGTGGTTTATTTTCTCTTGTGGAGATAAACCATATACCCATTTTTCCTTAGATTAGGTGCTTTGGCCCTCACCAAAGCTCCCTAGATTTGATATGAGGTTACTATTTTCTTTTGTACAAGAAGCATAAATCATCACCTCTCTAGGCATTTCTACAATCTTGTTGTAGAATTATAAGCCCTAGATTTCTAATAAAAATTCAACTCAAACATATAATCTTCTTCAAATTTCAAAATATAAAGCCCAACCATAGATAGTTTGATTACTAGTTTCTAGTATCACAAGCATCCCCTACTCATCTCCCTTTGGTTTCGATAATAACTCCTTTTGATCAATCACTTAATTTTCTAAAAATAACCAATTTGTTGATTATCCTATCTTTGAAATCTTTGGAGACAATGATCATTTACCTTAATCAAGAGTATTCCTAAGTAATCTCATTTCTTAGGATGTAATTAACTATGGAGGCTTACCTCCATAGGAAACTTAACAAACTAGTTTAAATAAACCCCGCTTTACTTTTTCCATGTCAAGTAGGGAAAAGATTTTGCATATTCAAGACCCATTGGCCTTAGAGTCCTTATTAGGTAATTAGATCTATTATAGGATGATGAATTCTATCTCTCGAGATAGTACATTCCTCAATGTCATACCGATCATCTTAATAAGTTCATCTGGATCTATGTGGTGTCCCAACAAACATATTTAATCAAATCACACAACCAAAAAAATAATAAACACCACAATAATCTTCCGACACCGGGAAGGTTCCTCTCTCCATCTTTGATAAATAATCATCATCTACAAGTATCGATAGGGATTTGGAGTTCATATAATTCGAGACTATCCTTCTTTTCCATTATTTGCACAAAAATGTTCACAAAATATACAACTCAACCCCATCTAATACTCCTTAGGATTGTTACATGTAGGCCCCTTTCAAAAATCAAAATCAAATTCTTCTTTCAAAAGGTCATACTTGAAAATGAACATCTTCATTCAATATACCCAAATTTATTTAATGAAGGTTTCATTTCCAAATAAAACCATTTCATAAAAAATGAAAACCTCACTCAATATATCTCACATATATTAAAGTTAGAGTTTCTTCCTTTACAAAAGCACATATTTGAAAAGGAGAATCCTCATTCAATATACCCAAATTTATTGAATGAAGACTTCATTTTTAAATAAAATCTTATCATAAAAATTGAAACTCCACCCAATATATTCCATATGTATAGTTGGAGTTTCTTTCTTTTCAACAAGTACAAAATTGAAAATAAGCCTCTTCATTCAACAGATCCAAATTTGTTGAATGAAGATTTCATTTCCAAATAAAATCATACCATTTGAAATTCCACTCAACACATTTCACATGTGTTGAATTGAAATTTCTTCTTTTCAAAAAGCAATAATCTCACAAAAATTTCATCTTTGAAAAATAAAATATAATTGATTTCCATTTTTCATACCCAAATTTATTAAAAGGAAATCTCCTTACAACCATCATGAAAAATCAAAATACAATAGAAATCCATTTTGACATACCCAAATTTATAAAATTAGAGTTTCTTTTTCAAAAAAGAAAATTGAAAATAAATTGGATTCTATTTAACACACCATATTTGTTAAATAAAACCCCTTTAAAAAAAAACAACAAATGAAAAATCAAACACATTTTGGGTTTTATTTAGCATACAAAAATTTCTAAGTAAAGATCCTATTTTTCAAATCCAAATAAAAAACAAACACATTTGGATTTTATTTAGCATACATAAATTTTCTAAGTAAAGATCCCATTTCAAAATCAAAAATAAAATTCAAAACACATTTGACCTTTATTTAACATACACAAATTTGCTAAGTAAAGATCTCATTTTCAAAATAAAACAAAAAATCAAACACATTTGGGCTTTACTTAGCATACACAAATTTGCTAAGTAAAGATCCATTTTCAAAATCAAAACAAAATCAAACACATTTTGGGTTTTACTTAGCATAAAAATTTGCTAAGTAAAGATCCCATTTTCAAAATCAAAACAAAAATCAAACACATTTGGGCTTTACTTAGCATACACAAATTTGCTAAGTAAAGATCCATTTTCAAAATCAAAACAAAAGTCAAACACATTTTGGGTTTTACTTAGCATACACAAATTGCTAAGTAAAGATCCCATTTTCAAAATCAAAACAAAATAAACACATTTTGGATTTTATTTAGCATACACAAATTTGTTAAGTAAAGGCTCAATTTTTCAAAATAAAAATTAAAACACATTTGAGCTTTATTTAGTATACACAAATTTGCTAAGTAAAATCTCCATTTTCAAAATCAAAAAAAATTAAACACATTTGGGTTTTATTTAGCATACACAAATTTTCTAAGTAAAGATCACATTTCTAAATTCACACATTATATACATTATGGGAAAATAAGCAAAATGAAAAGAAAATTATTTTCAAATATCTCATTTAGCATACCCAAATTTGCTAAATGAGTAATCCCAAATAAAATCAATTGACTTTATTTAACATACTCAAATTTGTTAAATAAGGGTCCCCAAATATAAAATCAAATTCAAACCAATGAAGCATCAAAAGTCCCTTTAAAGTATTTGAACCCATTTTCAACATACAAAATTTGTTGAAGGTGGATTCTAAACTCAAATGAATTCAAAATCTCTTCTCCAATTCAATCAAAATCTCTATCAAATTCAATGAGCCCCACTTAACATATTCAAATTGTTGAGGGTCTGCACTCTAAATCAAATTTTAAAATTAGAGAATACTAAGGTAGAAAATATGATTTGAGTTTGTTCAATAATTGCATAGTTCTACTCGTTAGCTTTTTTCTTAGTTCGACAGGTAAATGGATTCTAGTATGTGTTCACCTTCTCCTTTGGGATGAATTTAGCCTTAGATCGAGCCGGCCTCCCTCAAACTGACTTTGCTCATATGATACACTTTGGTTGAGGATTTGAGGGGGCCAGGACTACTTGTGAGGGGGAAACCATTAACACTGTCAGTAAGAATGCGGTGACTAGGAAAAAGCTAGTCATCCATATTGAGATGCCCTCAAATTCTGAATTTTCCTTAGTAAAGAGGAAGGTGGTAGAGGTTCTTGTAGTAGCCATAGCTCCTGTCCCCATGCAGTCAATTGTTCCTATCACTGCCCCAGTGCGGGCTAGTACCCACTCACTGGCTTCCTCTAAGGGGAAGGCTGCCCTGGCTTCAGGGATAGTCTCCCCTACCTTTGAGGTAAGGTCTAGCTCCTGTACTGCTCCACCTAAGAAAACTTAGCATCGTAATAAGAGCCACAAGATCAAGTGGCACCATGTGCATTGCCAAGGAATTAAAGGAGTATCTCACACTGGAGGAGGGTTTACCTAGGGTAGTTTCTTCTTTGGTCACTTAGAACAAGTTCTATCCCCTTTTTGGTTCTAAAGAAGAGGAAGATGTCAGCAGGATCACAAAATCACCTCCACCTCCAATTCATTTTGAGACACCTATCAGAGATAGGAGGAGGTCATATGCATACCTCAGGATAATTCTATGCGGTTGCGGCTTACTGACAATGAATGTGCCTAGTTTATTTATGGTCCATCATTCCTCACGATAAAGTGGATCGAGAGAAGAGGGTCATAGAGGCTCGAGTATTAGTCCATATTACTAGTAGAGAAATGCCAAGGTATGCAGGTAGTCAGTAGCCTTCATCCTTGTAGATTTCCTTGATTGGTGCGCTACCCATGTCAGTCACACTGATAGTGTTCTATTGACTAGTACCACCCATCATGGGAGGAGAGCTCCCGTATAGAGGTAGTTGGAGTTGTCTCGACCACTCCACTCCACGTTTGCTATCGCTAGTTCGGATTCCATCTTCTACAGTTCAATCCAAAGCCATGAGAGTGGCATAAAGAGAGAAGAGCCCCGGTGATTTACGCCAAGGGGATCCCACTCCATTTATGTCTCCATGAGGTGAGGCCGAGCTCTCCGACCTCCTGCTTGGGTGAAGAGGGAGTGGAAAACTCATAGCATCATAATCATGCCATCACCACCAACACCTCAGCAAATCATGGATATAGTAAGAGGGAGAAGTTGACAACTCTATTATCCCCATGGTAATAGATCCTCCCAGAGCGGCACTCCACCCATAGCGATGATACAACCATGAGCATGTATCCTCCAATGAGTGTAGCCCTCAAAGTTAGCACTAATAGAGGGAGGTCGTGTATCTCCTTTCATGAGCATGATCCCACCACAAGTCAGCCGTGAGCATTTGTGCCTGTACAGTTAAACTGCTCCTTAGATGATATCTTAACACATTATCTTATTAAAAAGAAGGAAATCTTAGGGTATCATTAGTCTAACCTCAAAGAGTAGAAGGTTAGCTTTGACCCCAATGAAGATGATCTGTTGGAAGACATAGAGGTGCATATGGTTGATATTAGAGGTTCTCTCCTTTAGGATCATCCTAGTTTGGAAGGTGTTGTGGCCGAACAGGTTGATACAACCTATTTAACCCAACACCTTTCCTTCAACAACTCAAACAAAAAAAGATGAGTAGATTGATAAGATAAGATACTTGAAGATTTTCTAGCAATAGTTTTAGCACTGAATCAAGCCCGAGCATAACCTACCATTGTAGAGACCGGTCACTGAAGTTACATGTCTTGGATCAACCAAGAGCTCACCTCGAGAGTATGGATTAGCTTGTATAAGAAGGTAGTGGGTAGTACCTCCATACAAGAAAAGGATCAAACTCATGGTAGAATAATAAATGAAAGAAGCGCAAGCCCGAGGTGGTTCATCGGTTCCAAAGGGTAGACGCTACCTAGAGGAATTCGATGCTATCCAGTATCTAAAGGGTATTGTGCCACCTTCTTTCAAAAGCATTGATGGCATGGAACCCTCACGATATGCATACTTATTTGCAATCCGGGTGGCGTGATGTACTATTATTTCGTCTCTTTGTTAGCAGTTTAGTAGGCATAGCTTTTGATTGGTACGTTGAACTCCCCAATGATTCAATGAAGACTTTTGCTAAGTTGGAGCAACTCTTTGTTAAGAGGTTTGTTGGAGCTCAGCAAAGGGTAACTGTGGGTGACCTCATTGTAACACAACAATACCGCGGTGAGTCCCTTATTGATTATATTCTTAGATGGCAAACTTAAGCATGAAATGCAACCACAACTATCTCAACATGTTATTGAAATTCTATTAAAGAATATTCATGGTCTGATTGCCTTCATGCTTAAAGGTTTCACCATTAAGATATTTGAGAAGCTAATCAACAAGGCGGCTAATCTACAAGGAGAGGCCAAATAGTTGCCTTTTCAATATTAGTCATCAAAGTCAAAGCCGTAGAAAGCCTATAAAAAGAAGCTAGGGGTAATAATAATATTGGATAAGGGGAAGTAACGTCCCAGAGATCATTCTAAGAGAGCTCGAGCCCAACAGCCTTCACTTCCACCTCCTTTACCATCCCTCACCATCTTATCGCACTCATTAGCCTCCATGACCTTTGATGCCTCCTCCTCAGCCATACTTTCAGTGGTACACATACCCCGAGGTAGCTATCACCTACCTACTCTTTTGGATAAATTAAACAAACCTTATTTATTTAAGAGGGAGGTAGTCAAAGAAAATCTTTAAGAATCTCTTAAAGAAACCTGATTTTCAACTACCCGCCTAGGGAAGTGGAAGTGAGTAATGATTTTAACTTTTGCCCCTACCACCATATGCTAGGCCATATTTGGATGATTGCTTTATATTTAAGGATGACTATAGCTACAAGTTAGGTGCTATAGTTATCCCTAAAGAATATCTAGTAACAACCATGTAGTTATGTTAGTAATCTTGGGGATACATGTGATCCTGTCACAATAAAAGAAAGTTGAAATATCTCTTTATCCCGAACCTCTAAAAAGATTATTTCTAAAATCAAAAAACTTTCCTTACAGGTGCCTGAGGCAGCTTGAACCTCCAACATCATGGAATATTTGCAAGTTGCTAAATACAACTTGGGGAAAGTGGGAGCTCAACAACAACAACATCCCATTCTTGCTTGGGATGATTAAACCACCCACCAAGTCCAACCTCCATTCCATTGTGGAGCTACTACTTCGGCATTCCTACTTCAACTAGTTCTTCTTCTAGTAGACATCTTATATTAGTGGATGAGGGCATCAAATCCCTCACCCCACTTACTTTATTAGATTTCTACTATGTACCTCTTTTTAAATCTAATAAATCGAGGAATAAAGCTAGTTTGAATTACATCTGTGCCACTTCTGATGGGTTATCTGATTCTACTCTTTTAGAAAACTCTTCAAGTCTTAATAATTATAACAACTATGATCATCCTCTTTCTTATTTAGAGATGGACTTTCCTTCTCTAAATAATATGTCACCTCTTGAGATATACTTGAATCATCTCGAGGGTCCTATAGGAGAAGTTGGTATGCCTAATGAGCAAGTAGAATCTTCCACTAACCCATCATAAGAGATCACCAAAGTTAACCTCCATAGTGACGGTTCTACCTAGGGCAACACCACTAGATAAGAAAAATAAGTCATTGGTTCTAGTGATCAAGAAGCCCTCAACAGGATGCTCTACCCATGGATATACTTATGGAGGATCAGCCCAGAGTTGATTACAATATCCTCGCTCACCTAAGAAAGTTTTCAGCTAAGCTAAGTATATATGATGCACTTGTATTATTCGAAGAGATGAGGGAATCATTAATCAACACCCTCCTTGATCTAGAAATATGCTTAGGTTAGTGACGCTAAGAGGAGGCACATTACTCAAGAGAAGCCTGGAGTCACATTCATGAAGACCTTCTTTTGGATATGAAGCACAACCATCCCCTACATTACAAAGGGACATGGGCGATTCAAACTTTCTAGGGTGTTGGTTGATCTAGGTGCATTAGTGAATATTATGACCCGAAAACCCTTGCCTATTTGAGGAATGACATCTCTAAGCTCTGAGGAGATCAGATGATATTGAGCGAATGCAATGAACAAGGAAAGATGGCTTTAGGCTCCATAGTCTTACCTTTAAAAATAGGCGACTAGAAGACTGAAGCCAAGTTCTATATAATTAATTCAAATACATCATTGATTGCTTTACTCGATAGGCCTCGGATACACTGAATTAAGATGATTCCATCCTCTCTTCATCTATGCATCAAGTTTTGAAGATATGAAATCAAATACTATGTAAAGGAGATGAAAAGCTATTCTCAATTAGAGAGGTTGAGAAATATGAGGAAGCTGCATACTATCTTCCTCAAAATCAAAATGTCTATTCTCGTGAACTTGGTCAAAATTTAAATATTAAAAAAAAGAGAAAGAAGAAAAAGAAAAAGAAATAGAAAAAGAGAAGAAAAATGAAAGTACAAGTGAGCGAGAAAAGAACACTGAGGAAGAGGTAGAGCCGCATATTACATTCCACCCATAGTTCATTCCACCATACAGACATATGGGTAGGATGACTCAACCTCCACCAAGTAGAGGCACAAACAAAGGTAATTCAGAGGAGGAAGACTGCTGGTTGGCCCCAGGGGCTATGTTCAGTTCATAGAAGTACTCACATTCACATAGACTTGGAATCTAGCTCAAAGGATGAGTTTCATGTGATTAGGACACCAGCCAACCCCTCTCAGTGGGTCTCATTGGAGGTGACACTAGAGCCAGACAGTGACGAATACCAAGCCTCCAAGCAAAGCACAAACATATTCAAGATTATATAAAAATCATTAGGCGAAGAACCTTAGCTCTAACCCACTTTCTTCTCAAAAAGTTTAGAGTTTGGTAATTAAAGAAGCCCCTAAATATTCCATGAATGTTAAGCTAAAGAGATTTCTATTGGGATCATCATCCTCAAGTCAATAAGCATGTAAAACTTGAGGAAAATTCATATAAAGATTTAATGGAATTACCTTTTGATTGGTGCTCTTGTGTTCATAATCTTGCAAAGAAAGGTTTGATTCCTTACACATGGTCTAGGCTCAGTCGAGTATTTTGAGAAGCTATGGAACAAAAGCAAGGATGCACAATCAAGACTAAGACTAGGATTCGATATAGTGGGTCCAATCGATGATGATGATTACTGCTTAGTTATCACCAATCATCTAGAGTCTGATAAGATCTTCTCAAACCACACTAACTCTTATGAGGAGGTGTGTTTAGAAACTTCATGACTTTGATAATCTTCAATCAAAGATGCACCTCCAAAATTTAAAGAAAAATCCATTCAACTATCGACAAGCTTAAAGAAATCAACATTGAGATAGAAGAAAATCCATGCCCCACATACATCACGAATGAAGAAGAAACTAATGACTTAGTTAGGCTATTGACTAAGTTTAAGGAACTACTTTGCATGGAGCTATGAAGAAGATGCCAAGATTATCTCCTACATAGCTATAAACTAGCAATATACCCTAATGCTAACTCTATCAAGCAAGCTCCTAGATGCATACGAATAGAAATCGAATAATAGGTCATTTTTGAAATCAGAAAATTGATTGATGTTGGCTTTATCAAGGAAGAAAAATACTCTACCTGGTTAGCCTTAATTTAGAATTGATTTATGATTTGAGAAAATCAATTAAGTTGGAATTGATTTAAGATTTGATTTGGATTGATTTGAAGGAGAGGCGATTAGGTTCAAGCTATAGGGTAAAATCTTCTTAAACTTCTAAGACATAACTCATTCCTATGGCTAACTCTTCTAACTCTCTAGGGTTAGGTTAAGTGTTCACCTAATCACTAGTAGTGTCTTATGACTAAGAAACTCTTAGTGTTTAGTGGAGTCTTATGTCTAAGATGAAGAAGTTGAAAGTTCACTCCAAAAGTGAGGTCAACAAAGGGTGCTCAGTAGGTGTGGTGTGTATGACAAGACATACCACACGTATTAGTGTTGACCAAGATGATCAACAATGTCTAAATGATCACAAAACTAATAAATGATCTACCCTAAACCTAAGGTGTAAGGGAATCAAGATATTAATGCAATGCAACTCTACTTAGGTGAAAAACATAAGAGAGTGAAGGAGAATCCTAGGGATTGAGTATGAGCCTTTCACTTGGGGAAAAGGCTCGGGTTATCCACTAGGGATAAGAGGTAGTGAAATCCATAGGCATTAGAATTTGGAATCTGGGATAAAAGATGTGAACCTTCCACTAGGGGAATAGTTTGGGGTTGGACTAGATTAACTATACTAGAGATTGGAAAGATTTGCATCTCATTGAAGAGAAGCAGATTGATTTGATTGTTTAATTTGACACCACAAGGGAGGTTGGTTTATTGAATTTATTTCAAATTTTAAAATTTTGAATTTTGAGATGGATCTTGTTGGTTTGTAAGGGATCACACTAAGTGGGGTCCATGTCGGCCTTGACCTACTTTAGATTTACCAATCCAAAGGGGTAGTCTACCAACCACATAGTAAGACTATCTGACCAAAGGGGTGCCTTTCGATTTACAACTACCAATTCAGGGAAGAAAGCATGGTGACTCACATCTTCTTGAATAAAAGACCACTGGGTGACACATTAGTAAGGTAACATGCCAACCCAACCTAGGGTCAATTGAGTGAATGCTAGGGGACTTAAAATAGCTCAAAAGATAGTCAAACTTAGTTTTATTTAATTATATTTGATGGATTCCATTGGTTTATGATGGGCAATAGGGCCATGTCAGCCTTGACCTATTTTAAAATTACCGATCCAAAGGCAGTAGTTTCCCAGTCGAGGGGAGAACTATCGAACCAAGGGGTGCATTTTGGTTTACAACCAATTCAAGGAAGAAAGCATGAGACTCACATCTTTCTAATAGATAACCACTAAGGCAACACATGAGCAAGGAAACATGTCCACATTACCTAAGGTTGCCTGTCGATTTACTATAGTCAAGCTAGAAAGAATGTGAAGTAGACTTACATCTTTCAAAGAGAAATGACCGGCGAGTAACCTGTT
Organism: Cymbidium sinense; assembly: GCA_021442155.1. Lineage (NCBI taxonomy): Eukaryota > Viridiplantae > Streptophyta > Magnoliopsida > Asparagales > Orchidaceae > Cymbidium > Cymbidium sinense. The sequence continues at coordinate 147,339,118 of CM038219.1, read as the reverse complement.
TGTGGAAAAATAGATTGAACCTGACCTAAGGGTGACTACTAAGAGAGTGCCAACCCAAGGACTTATCTCAACTCAAAGTAGTCAAGCAATTCTTATAGGGAGTTTTGTTGATGCTGCCCTAAAGATAGGATGGCGGCTTGGGAAAGGGGCCGCTAGGGGCTTGAATTCCTAATCCACCAGCGAATAGATTTGTTTGTTTGTTTGTTTATTTATCATGGACCTAATTGGTTTGTGAGGGATCATATTAAGAAGGAGCTTATATCATCCTAGACCTATCTCATTTACTGGTCCAAGGGAGAAACAAATTCTCCAACCAGAGGGGTGGCTACTAAGAAAGGGGAACTGTCCAATCCAGGAGTAACCTCGGTAGTGTCTAAATGGGGTCGCAAAGGATGTAATCCAAGTAGAGTGCCCACAAGGGAGGGGAAACTAAGGGATTTATCCAAAACCTTGAAGAAGATAAAGTCTATAAGTATTCGGTAGACAACTCAAGGAGAAAGCAGGGGGACTCATATCTACCAAGAGTGTATCCACCAAGTGAGTCATTGTTAGCATAGCAAACATCAACCAACCTGAGATGCCCATCAGTTTGCAATCATCAACCTTGGAAGAATGCATCGGGGACTCACATCTTCCTACAGTGGAACTAATTGCAGGGATAGTCTATCTTCAGCTCAACAGGTGCTATCCGACCTAGGGCCACTACCGAATGAATGCCACTTGGAGACTTATATCAACTCAAAAGTAGTTGAGAGGAAAGGAAGTCCCTAAACCTTAAATATACTGACCTAATTAGTGCATGATGGCTAGTTCAAGAAGAAAGCATGTAGGCTTATATCCTCTTAAACGAACTCAACATGAGGTAGAGGCTACACAATAAGGCCTATAAACTAACAAGGCACTCATTGGTTTGCAATGGTCAAATAAAAAAGAAAGTGTGGGGACTCACATTCACCAAACAATTGACCACTAAGGTGATATACTAACAAGGAAGCGGTCAACCCCGGTCTAGAGCAACACAAGTGAGGTGGCTTGTCTCACATCAAAATAAATTTTGAGACAAAAAGATA